>OX459030.1:46022642-46234072 GCA_949775025.1 Tricholauxania praeusta | reverse complement strand
GTTGAATGAGGTTGAAAAAGTCGAAAAAATTTAGAAAATGTTGAGAAAAGTTGAAAGAGGTTGAAAAATGTTGAAACAGTTGAAGGAGGTTGAATAACTCGAAAAAAGTTAAATGAGGTTGAAAAAGTCGAAAAAATTTGGAAAATATTGAGAAAAATTGAAAGAGGTTGAAAAATGTTGAAACAGTTGAAAGAGGTTGAATAACTCGAAAAAATGCGAATAAGGTTGAAAAATTCGAAAAAATATGGAAAATGTTGAGAAAAGTTAAAAGAGGTTGAAAAATGTTGAAACAGTTGAAAGAGGTTGAAAAACTCGAAAAAAGTTGAATGAGGTTGAAAAAGTCGAAAAAAAAATGGAAAATTTTGCGAAAAGTTGATAGAGGTTGAAAAATGTTGAAACAGTTGAAAGAGATTGAAAAAAACGAAAAAAGTTGAATGAGGTTGAAAAAGTCAAAAAAATTTGGAAATTGTTGAGAAAAGTAGAAAGAGGTTGAAATATAATGAAGCAGTTGAAAGACTGAATATATTGAAACTAAATTTGATTAGGATAACTCCTATAGTACGCTAAATATTGCATTTTACGCTATAAGTTTGTTTGGGAAGTACCACGTCCACTAATGAAATCCCATCAAAATTCATATAATTTCAAAGCCTATAGTAACCGACACCTCTACACCAAATTTAAAGAATATTACTCCAATATAATATTTAAAGTTTTTTGCTTATATGGGAGGTGCCACGTCCACTGGTCTAATCCCACCAATATTCATTTAAATTAAAAGGTTATGGTAACCAACATCTCTCTACCAAGTTTTATTAAAGAAACGTACTTCCATAGCACACTAAATATACCACTTAACTGTTTTCGCTTGTATGGAAGGTGCCACGCCCACAGGTGTCGTTGCGCCCACTTTTGGTTACAAGATACCCAATAGCCAGTTTATTTAACATGTTAAATTTCATAACGATTGCGTTGTTAGTTCTCTTATTATAACGTTTATAAATATTGTGGGTTGTGCCACGCCTTTCAACGAGTTTTGCCAGTATAGTGGCATAGCTTGTTATAATGACTGCATTGAGCGGTATTAACTTAAAATTTTTTATGAAAATCTTCGGTGCCGTTTTCGAGTAATATCGAATCGAAGTTTTCAATTATTGGAATATGCCACGCCCACTATTCTGATTTTGCCCACTTTTTATAGCGTTTAAGATATTTATGATCTGCATCCGTCTACCAAATTTCGTTACAATACCTTAAATGGTTTGCGAGTTATCACGTTATAAAAATTAAAGTTTAGGGCTGTGCCACGCCCCTGTTAGATACTTGAAAAACTTAAAACCTAGTCCAATCTTAATTTTGTTCACATATGCACGAAATCTCGAAGTTTTATCAAAATCGCTGCAGCCGTTTTCGAAATAAAGTTCAGCCATATATAAATATATAAACATACAATTTTAGCTCGTTTAATAATACATAGTAGATAAATGCTCTTTGTACACCTCATGGTCAGAAATAGATAATTGTAAACATCAACTTTTTTTTGATTTGAGCATACCGCTCACAATCGATCAGGACAACCTAAACTAAGCGCGGAATCTAATCAGCATTAAGCAAAAAGCGCTTACTTTATGTAGGCGTCAGTCAGCTGATCGAACTTCATTCAAGCTTGAGCATCAGGCCCGTGGGTTCAAACCCCTCAAAGAGGGTAGGGCGCAATATCGAGCCATTGCCGCAAAAATAACGTAAGCGCCATAAAGAATATTTTACAGGAGAGAGTTTTTTTAATTTTTTTTCAAACATGCCTGGCGAATTTTTTGTAAAACATTAAATGTAACCGCCTATATTAGATTTCGTATAAATAGTAGATACGTTTTAGGTGGCTTTTGGCTTATTTCACTTTTTTATGGCGCACGTGTTATTTTCGCTGTCATTCTTGAAGACGGCTGAAATTGAAATGTGGCGCATACGTTATTTGAAATCACATTGTGTTATCTTTGAAAAATATTTTTGTTGTCTTAAATTAATTTCTTTATATTTGTAAGTTTTAATAAAAAATTTTAAGTGAACAGTTTTAATTTTCTTCATCTGTTTCATTTAATGAATCCTGTACATTTACAGAAGACCTAAGGCTCAGATATTCATTATGAAACTGGTTTGGAATACTGTTCTTATCGCAAAGAGCTTTCAAATCATTAAATTTATTCGGAGATATTTTTAATTCTGAAAAATATAAATTTTGTGATCTAATAGACCAAAATATGCAACTAAATTTTTTTGAATACATGAAAAACTAAATTTTTACGATTATATTACATATAAGATTGCTGACCAAAAAAAAACAAATCATTAATTTTTTGGTGCGGACCTCTTGGCTGCAGCCTATGCTTAAACACGGTCCTGTAATGCACTCTTATCGGTTCAGTCAATTTGTATTTATCTTTATCCGTTTGCTTTTATTCCTAATTCTGAGGCTTCGCTTAGGTTTCATTATTGTACTATTGGTATTTGATGCGCTTACGTTATTATGGCGCTTACGATATAATTGAAAGTGCGATATCTTTGTAAATATATATAAATCATTTTTAATATTTGACGTAGAGATGTGAATTATATTGTCAAACATATATTTAATGGCAAGTGTTTTTATTTTTGTTCCATAAGCTTGTGTTTTTGATTATATCAAATAATTTTTTTGTTGTTTTCTAATGAGGAATTAGTAAGGGAATTGAGTAAAAAAAAATTTCTAAAAAACTTATACATTTCTTATTTATTTCATATTATTCAATATAAAAGTGAAAATTGTGTTTCATAATTTATTTTGCAAACAATTACTTGACAGAATGTATGTACATCGCGATGTCGAAATTTATGTGTAAAGGGTTTTGGGCGAGTTTTTTTCAGTAACTGGTAGAATTAGGTACTTACATATGATAAATAAGAATCGAGTCAGAACAAAATATCTTCAATATAACATCTTCTGTTTTTAATAATTTAATGATTTTCTTCAATCGACCTTTAAAATGCATCTGCTTTCATTCAAAATTCCCGCCATTATTTTGGAAATGAAAATATCTTCGACATTAATCTCTTTTTTTTTACTATTTTTTTTTTTTTTTTGTTATTTTGAAATTAATCTTAAAAATGCATCTGCTATCAAATCGAAATTTCCGATATAACTTTGGAAAATATTAAACGATTCATACAATTAGACTGGTGCGCGCTTTCACATAAAATGTATATGCAACTGATTGACGGATAGCATAAGTATAAAAAGTTAAGTTTGTTATATCAAAAACATCTTAAAAAAAATTTTATGAATAATAAAAATTATTATTTAAGCAAATTAATTTAAAGTTTTTTATTTTTTTTATCATAAAATAAAAGCATTCCTAATTATAAAAGGTCCTAGATTTTTTTATCCTATTCCCAATAGTTTTTGAGATACGAGTATTTCGTTTCAAAGTATATTCAAAAATTCAAATTCAAAAAAAAAATTTCAGCTTAATTGAATAATATGGGTTGCTGCGAAAAAAAATGCTGCTTCTTTCAATAGTATGTTTAATGTCAAAATTATTCAGCTGATCGACCAAAACATATTTTTCTGCAGCGATCAATTGTCAAAGTGTATTAGTTTTTTTTCTTTCTTTTTTTGTTTTGGCTATCTATTTTGACATTCGGTTGTTCATTACACTTTCAGATTGGGACACAACACTTTCAGACTAGGGCGATAAGAAAAAATCGATTACTTGAAATGTTTAGATTTCCTAGATTACCTAGATTACCTAAACCATATTTCTGGTGTGCCAATGGGAGAAAAAAAGTTTTTTTTTTTCATCTGCAACTTCTATTGATCCCCTGCCTTCCCACACAAAAATTTAATCGAAATTATACGGGCGCTTATAGTACCAGTTTTCAATGCGTTAGATAGTTTAAGACACCCTGCGCTTCCAATAATATTACAACTTAACGGTATCTTTATATGGCCTGCTTCTTAAGTGACCAAGCGGCGGCAAAGTATATGCCATATACATTTCCACACAGTGTGTTTCTACTTTCTTTTCCTGAAGATTCTTCGCTGCAACTGACAAACACAACTAATCTCTGCACAAGTTCAAGACATTGATTTATTTAAGTTCGATTAATTCGTTTCCGGTTCGAATTTTATCTGTGTCCTTCCATCTGTACGTTCTTGCACTCGTTTTGCAGTTTCTTTCTCTCGCTGTGCATATCTGCTTTTGGGTTCTGTCAGTTTTTACAAACTTTAACATATAAAAGCGTGACTAGGTGATTTCACAATTGTTATTATTGCTGTATTTGCTGTTGTATTCTTGGTATGTACAAGTTTTTTTGGTAATCACATTATATTTTTGTTGCTTTTTTGGCGTGCAATCCTTGTAGCATCATTTGACATGAAAATAACGAAGTGTTTATATTACACCAGAAACAAGACTATGAAGAGAAAAGAGATTTTGGGACCATTATTTATCAGTGTACAAACAGTGAAGTTTAATTCTCAATCATGTTATATTGTGTTACCGTTCTTACTGAAATATAGCCTTTGATATCTAAAAATAGTAAAATCTTGTTCTCGTGCCAAATGAGATCGCAAAATAAAGGGAAGAAAACAGCTGATGAAAATAGTGTATTGTTCTACCAAAATCAGTGTTTCAGTTCTGCTCCGAAGTTTTAAAAACGCAAAACATATAAATCAACAGTAATTTACAACAGCATTAGAAAATAAGATGGAACCAAATTTTTTTAAATGTTAAGTTATTGGGTTGTATCCAGGAAAAAAAATTATTTGCTTGAGGAAATAAGTAGGTGTCGTCCTTGGAATCGCCAACATTGTTTTATAAAAAAGAATCCGTCTCTAATTCGAAAAAAAACGAGTCCGTCTCGAATTCGTTTTATTTAAAATGAAAAAAGATGTTTCAATGAAAAATATTTCAAAATTAATGGCCTATTTTTGTACCAAATGTACTTTTGACACTTAACTAACCTAAATGCCCTACTTTCTTTAGTTTAGTCTCTTACTAACATCAATTTCACTACTACTGTCTCGGTCAATTTTACTGAAAGTTTATATAAAAGTCAAACAAAGCGCCTCTACTTTAAAATTATCTATTTTGTTATTTCTCATATTAAAAACGAAAATTTAAAACAACAATTCTCTGGCACCATGTCGCGATGGTCTTGAACGTGAAAAAGATTTGCCTACGTTAATGAAAGGTTCGGCTTAATGGAACCGTTTTGTTAACGCTATGATATCTAATAAGAAAAAACACCAAGAACGAGATCCCAGCTGATCGTTTGATTTTTTGTTTGCGATATTCGCTTTTTCTCAGAAAAAAAATAATTTTGAAAAAAAAACGCCTAAAAACTAAGAAAGAATAATAATTTTGCTTTTTATTTTTTTATTTTGTGGGCTCTGTTTTGTTAAAAATACTGCAAAGCACACAAAAAGAAAAAAAAAAATATTTTTCACTAGTTCTTAGGCCGTAAAGAACTTTTTATTTTAATTTTTTTACGATATTTTTCCATGGAAAACGAATGGACACATTAAAATTGTTGTTTGTAAGATGTTTAAGTCTTACACATTTATGGCGATGATTTTATAATTTTTCTATAAGAGCCTTTGGTGTTCACATTTTAGTGATATTTTTTAGCGATCCTATTAACACTCTTCAAGAAGTTTAATAACAACGTACATATGTGCATCGGTCATTCTTTTAATAGCTGCACACTTTTTTTTTGACGTTTCTGAACATTTTTTGAAACGAAAAATCTCTTAAACTATAGTAGATAGGATAAAAAAATCTTTTCAACATATTTGCTAAAAAAGACTATAAATTTATAAAAAAAGTTAAAAAAAATTTAAATAAATTTGTCAAAACACTAATTTTTTTGATTAAAAAAACTAAGAAATGTATCTGCATTCGAATCAAAATTCCAGACATATCTTTGGAGTTTTTATAAAGGCGAACATCAGTCTAATTGTATGTATTGTATGCTTTTTTCCATTTTATGTTGAAAAAACATGGTGCGCGTTATCAGTAAAGAAATCGTAGTTTCAAAAGTTATGGCGGGAATTTCAATATGAAAGCACATACTATCTAAAGATTGATTGAGGAATAACATATAAAAAAATTAAAAAAAAAACGGAAGATGCTAGTTATAGTATATTGAAAATATTTCGAGAATAATTATTTTAAAAAATAAAAATATAGGGAATTTCTGTTAATAGTTTGTATCCAAGTGTAGACACACGGATTAATAATATAAATGACCATAACTTCTTTATTTGTCAACCGATTTTTATGATTTTTAGCTTGTTAGAAAGGTAATTAATTATGTAATATGCATTAGTATTCATTTTTATGATTTAACAAATTCAGAAGTGAATGAATGGACAAAACGCAAAAAAAATCATATTTTTCAAATTTTGGTCGGCTTGAGCGACCTCTAAATCACTTCGGATTGATCTGAAACTTCACATTTTATCGTTTTTCATCTATTGTCATACTTTAAGGGGGATCGATCAAAAATCGCACTGAATCAAAACTTTCCCATACACTCGGGGGCCACCTTAATGTACATAGTGTAACTCCGGGCATTGTGATATGGTCGGGTAATGTGATATACCATCATATTTCCTTAAATAAACAACTCTTGAAACATTTTTTTTTGTCATATAGTAGTAACGGGAAAAGATACGTGCTGCAATGTTTTGTGCCTTCGCATTCACTGTTTTTGGTCTCAGTGTGGTGAAATTGATTTAGCGGTGTAGTCGAAGTTTAATTTGTGTGCACTCCATGCGTGAATTAAGCCCAAAATAAAGTAATAAGTATTATAGCCGAAGTACGAACATTTTTTAGTGGGTGAATATACTTTGTCATAAATAATGTGAGTTTTTTATTTGCTGCCGTTACCTCTGCTTTTTGCAACAAATGCTTCCAGAGGGATACAAAGATTTAGACCTGAGTTCAATGCATGCAATGCGATTTAATTTGGGCTCACAATGATTGTCTTCCAAGATGGCAAGCAATTTTTGTGTGTGAGTCATTTATCTGACTTTAATATGTTCTGCTTTTCGCTGCTTATTGATTCAGTTTAAATCTAGTTTCCTTTTTTATGGAAATTTTATTGAAAGATGTAATGTTAATGTATTTTAAGTTCCTACAGTTTTTTTATACTTGTTATACTTTTCATGATAGTATATCACATTATCCGAACGCTACATATCACATTACCCGCCAATTTCATTTTTCCATTTCGTTGAAATAGCTTCAGATTGGCATAAGCTATACAGCTCCGAAGTCGCTATAGACTGCACAATGCATCAACAAGCCATAATACATAAAGAAGTAGAAGCTATGCTATAAAAAATACGTGTAATTTAAAATACAAATTGCCTAGTTCACAATATCCAAAGTTACTCTACATATGTAAGTATAATTTGAAAATACGTATCATAGGACTCCGTCCAGTTCCATGACGCGGATTATGCAAAATGGTTATATTGGAGGACTTAACTATACAATGTCCCATAGTATGGGTCAGTCGTTGACCAGAATGCCACTAGTGCTAGATCAGACGCATTTTTGGGCTCATTTTGGTTCGCGAGGTTGTGAGTCTCGTAATCCTTTTGCATTCCCGAAAACTCCTTCTTAAATGAACGAACGAATGAAACATTAAAATGGAAATCTTTTAACCAATCATGAAATAAAATGCACCCAAAATACTTATTTTGAAAGTCATTTAAGTTAAACACCAAATTTGATCCAAAAGCCTTATGGATTTGAAAAAAATGTTTCCATTTTAATAAAGTAGAATCTTTTAAAACAAATTGAATATTTGGTAATTAAAAACTCAGAAATCTTCATTGTTCATTCAAATTTTATTGATTTTGTTCTTTGTGTCAACTGTAGTGTACTTACATACGATGAGCTTACATTTGCTTAGTTCAAAGATTGTAGTTGTTTTTCAATCTTCCTCACTCAGAAAACTTATTCCATATAATAAATTGTGCTTTTTTTCTTGTTTTTGTAAAAAATGCAATTTTCCAACAAGTTCACATATAATTTTCATTTTCATCTATATATATTAGGGTGTTTTTTTTTTGTAAGAATTTTTTTCCGCAAATTTAAATAAACATTTTTTACTTGATGCATAAAAAATACACCTCTAAGGAAATTTTCGAACTCAAATATTTACAGGTTGCTCAAGGTTCATGGATAACATAAAAACTTAGCATCAACATTTTTGTTTTTAAAAAGAAAAACAGAGACACTTTGAAATTTTATAGCAACCGTTGCCGGTGATGATAATTTTGGTACATTTGTACTTTTTTCAGTACATTTGCGTCGTAAAAATCGTTGTCAGTACATTCGACAAGTTTTCAGTACATTCGGTACATTTGGCCCATTTTCAGTGTAGTTACGGTAAATTTACTGTACGTTTCTACAATTTCTAAAAATTGCAATTTTCTTAGTAAATTAATCGTGAACTTTTTAAGTAAAAATGTTTAATTTTTGCAGAATTTTTGTAATTTTGTATCGAAAAAAATACATTCGGCGTCTAAAAAGTACATTCCAACTCTCCATTCAGTACATTTCCACAAAACCCAAATAAATGCCATCACTGACCGTTGGGTAGCATTTTTAAAATAATTTATTACAAATTATATTGCTATAATTTATAACTTTTCCCAGTTCAACCCTTCAAGGCTAACATATTTCACAAATCATTCATTTGCATTGTTAGATGGCTGATCTAGTCATTAAAAAAAATTAAAACTTTATTCTTTCAAAAGATGTCTTCAGTATCATGTAAGTCAAATCAATGGTTCGCTAGATACAGAGGTATGAACAGACATATAAAGCTAAACAAAGGTTTTTGTCGCCTTCAAAGTAGATTCCTCCACTTGCAATACAACTACTATCGCGGCGATTGCGTAAGAATGTCCGCCGAAAACGCCCAGAATTGGGCTCATAGATGTTACGCCACGACAATGCAGCATCACATAAGCAATCATCATACTAGAGCTTTCTGCCAAAAAATCAACGAATGTCATGGGCCAAGCACTGTATTTGCCTGATATGGGTCATCATGACTTTTCTCTGAATTCCTGAAGCTAAAATTATGTCTTTGAGGAAGGTGCTTTGAGTCAGTTGAAGCCAGAGAAGTAAATTTGGTGATGAAGCTGAAGACTATTCTTTAATCAAGCTACAAAAATGAGTGGAGGATTGGATCAAGCGCTGGCGTAATTGTATTGCATCTCGCATATTTCGAATGTCTAAAAAAACCATTGATCTGACACGTTTGACTCTTACAACTTTCTTAAAAATATCTACTATACGATTTTACCAATGGTAAACCAATTTTATTAATGACATTTTTAAAAGATAATAAATTATGTAAAAACCTTCACTATTCATAATCTATAAATTGGGCTCTGTGTTTTTTTATTTTCAGCTCAATTTATGGCATTCTAATAGATTTTTGACCTTGATTGATTGATTTCAATGATATTGAGGGATCTCTTAATATTTAATATTCGAAATGTCGTTTGGTGTGGACTTCCGTACAAATTTGAAAAAAACAATTTTTTTATTTAAAAAAAAAACACCCTGATGTAGTGTATGCATTTGCATGGATGCACGTTTTTGTTTGTGTATGTGAGTGGGTTTTTTATGAACAACATTCGTACGAAATCCGGAAATAGATTTTACTCATGTCTGTGGTTTTTATGCAAACGGAAATGAAATGATTTCATGCTAAAAAGTGAACCTTAAATTTTTGCGAATTTATGCTAGGCATTAATTTGTAAAGTTTTTAAAATAGATTCAACATAAATTGAAAAATTTGCAAATGTCCTTTTACAAATATTGCATTTAATTTATTAAATTGATTTCAATTTCGACATTCCTTAAAGAGAAATCCAATGCACTTGCGATGTTTTGAACTGTAGATAAAAATATTCTTGAATACTAATAAATTTTTCAAATTATTAACCTAATTAGTGAAAACTAATTAAAGTTGTACACTGTGGCATCGAGTGGCACACAAAATTAAACAATTAAATTCGGCCCATCTCGACTTGAACCAACGCAGTGGCTACGTATTTTTTATGCAAATTGAATGCTGTCACTGCGAATTCGCATATGGGAAATCTGTGGCAGCATTAAATTGGATTTACCTTACTCTCTCGTTGCTGCTGCCGCCCACTGTTTGGTAGCGCCCTCATTTTAAAATATTTATAATAAACCGCTTTCATCCCTGCCGCAGTTCATTCCATTTCGTTTCGTTCAATGCCGCTCTGTGTGTGGCGAACGTGCTGTGCTCCTGTTTTCACGTCACGCCAACTAATTTTAAGTTTTCAAATGATTTTATTTCACCTACTCTTTAATTTTTTCGTTTTTATATTCATTGTAGGTTGCTGTTTTGTAACATTTTATACCCGTCGAGCTGCCTTAAAAGCCCAGGATGCTCTGCACAATGTGAAGACCTTAAATGGGGTAAGTCTAGAAAATTTTAAGGATTTTGATTACAACTCTAAGTGTAGCTTTTTAAATTTATTTCGTGACTGAAAATTTTTATAATTCAAATAAAAATTATAGCCAGTAGCTATCAACAAATTTTAAGCAGGTTTTAACAATATGTTAAGTTTGTTAAAGTTGACTTAAAACCTGCTTTTATTCTAAAAACGCGTTTTAAATTTAAAAACCGGAAAAGGTTATTTTAAATATTTGAAAGTAGGTTTTAAAGTGCCTTTTTGTATGAAAATATTGTGATAAATTGTTTTTTGGTAAAGAAAATATCAGGAAGCAAGTTAAAAAAGTTCAAAAGTGCATTTTCATTGATATAAATAAAAAAAACCAATTGGTCACTATTTTATTCTTATTTAAAACAGGCCGCTGATCACGTAAGTCAATTTCAAAAAAATTGTTCATGGATAGGTTTTCGAGCTATGAATTTTTGATTTTTCCGGAGGTAGTCTAGCACTATCAAATAAATTTCGAATTAGAATTAACTGATTTAGACAAAAATTACATCAAATTAAAGGTATATAATTCGCATACAAATTTTTTTTCAAAATCTTTATATCGGTTCAGAAGTTCAGTTGCAATTGTTGGAAATATGAGAAAAATGTAACTTTTTCTACCAAAATTGTAATCGATAATTCAATTAAATTTTTGGAAAAATCAAAATCTATAATTAACCAGTCTTTTATCTTGAACGTAAATTCTATATAAAAAAGGTACTCTCAGGAAAATCAAACAACTGTGTGAAAGTATCTATATTCAACCTCTTCTTTATTGCCGAATTTTTTATTGTGTTTGTCCAATTTTAATTTATTCTTTCATTTTTACTATCAACATATAATCTTCACTCCATTGGATCATAAGTTTGCCCGAACCCTTTGAATAAGCCTTAAATGTCTTCGCAGAAGAGTATTTAGTGTTTCATCGTACAATACTTTGCATAAGGCCCGTGGTGGACTCTATGGAGCGTTGTTATCCATCCCAGAGCAACACATCCGTAATGCTTTATGCGAGAGGCATGCATTTTCGATTTCTCTTTCGTGAGCTCCAGATCTTTCAGGTTACGATATAAGGTGCCGCTCTATTAATTGATGATTGAGATATTATTTTGTTGCGAGTTAAATTGGAGCACTTAGGATTCGGAACTGTATTCAAATACGGAATTGGAAACGTAACATATGGTACATTTGCGTAAGTCCATCGTATTACTTTTTCCAAGCCAATATTTTTGCTGACAAAAAAAGCAATTTGCCAAGAGGCAAATTAGTGATCTCCAAATCATTGACTCGTAAAATTTTATTTATCGTTTAAGCATTACATATTCACATAAAATACATTCAGTGGCGTAGCCAGTATTTTCGTTCGGGGTGGGCCCGGTGGTATAGTGATGATTTTTCGGGGGTGGTTAGAAGGTCACTTGCCTGAAATGAAAGCTAAAGTGAATTTCACAGTCTCCATGATTTTTAATTTAGCATTTATTATATACATATACATATATTATGAGATCTACCCAAGAACTATTTTGCGCGACTTCTTAGCAAACATATCATTGATTGATTCCTCACTGATTGGTATGTTGCGATGTATGGTCATGAGAGCCATACCTGTAAGACGCTCCTCACTTGTACGATTGCGAAGGTTGGTCTTAACACGCTTTAACGTCGAAAAACTGCGTTCAACAGTTGCCGTCGTGACAGGAAGCGTCGCCAAGAGTGTTAGCAAGATATGCATGTTAGGAAAGAGCTCTTTATCGCACAGTTTTAGTACGCTAATTGCACAAGTCGGAACCTCTTTCAAGGCATGCTACCATCTCATCGACCACATGTCTAATTCACCCTGAGAATAGCTTCATTTGAATTCTTCAGATCATCTATATAAAATTCTATAGCTGGCTTTAGGTCTTCGAATGTGAACTTGCTCACGTTTGCTGGTACTAGACACTAGAGTCCAATAATTTTCTTCTTGTGTCGTAAAAACATTTCGCTGAATGAAGATCCAAGTTCACCAAGGTACGGTATGAAGAGGATTCGTCTGTAATATTCTTCAGACGTATCTACGCGTTGATTACATCGATATTTCGATGTACCACTACGTCGCGGAAGTGATGGGGTTACGCCAAAAGGCTCACAAATATCCAAGGCTTTTTTATAAATTTTTAGGAATTCCTGGTCCGCATTGGCTCTGATATCTGCTACTTTCATGCTCACAAGTTCAATTTGAGCCATAGCTCTACTTCGGTCGAGCGACTTGCTTTGTGAGTACTCTGAGAGTGTGCGCGTTAAAGCTAGCATTTGTTCGCACACTTTTAGAGCAATTATAAAATCGAATTGGCATATCCCAGTATGCCAAACGAATTCATTACGAATTCGTTTCGTATTCCGTTACGAATTCGTCTCGAACTCGTTTTCGTATTAAATTCCTCTCGAAAAAACGGAAGGATCGTCCGCATTAGCGCGCATGACTATGAATCGCTGGGACATGGGTTCGAGCCTGACTTTGGAAATTTGTAAATCGTAAGTAAAATTTAATTTGATAATAAAATAAAATTATATGCAATAAAGTCTTACAATTTGCATATTAAATATTAAAATTTTTTTTTTTTTTTAAATAAAATACTTAAAATTTTTTTATGAACAAAAAAAATTCGTTTTATGAACAAAAAACGAATTCGAAACGAATTCGTATTTGAAGTCCGTTACGAATTCGAAACGAATTCTTTTTTGGAAAGTCCCGGAAAAATTTTCAAAGAAAAATTTTAAAAAAATATTTTGACTTAATCGACTTTAAAGTCGAAAAAAAAACGAATCCGAAACGGATTATTAATTTCAGTGTTAAAAAAAATATATGTGTTTTTATCGACATTTTAAACATTTTGAATTCGAATTAAGACACAAAATTTTTTTTTGAAAATTTTTCTTTGAAAATTTTTTCGGGATTTTCCAAAAAAATTTGATCTGTTTTGTGAACAAAAAACGAATTCGAAACGGATTCGTTTATGAACAAAAAACGAATTCGAAACGGATTCGTATTTGAAGTCCGTTACGAATTCGAAACGAATTCGTTTTACTTACAAAAAACAAAATTCGCAACGATTTCGTTTTATGAACAAAAAATGATTTCGATACGATTTCGTTTTATGACCAAAAAACGAATTCGAAACGAATTGGTATTTGAGGTCCGTTACGAATTCAAAACAAATTCGTTTTACTTACAAAATTCGTTTCGAATTCGTTTTTTGGTCATAGATCTTAGTAAAATATGACAACTTTGAAAATGATGCCATAAATCGTAGTTTCATTCATAGTACTAAAAACAAATCTTATTTTGTTTGTCTACTTATTTGCTTTTAAATAAGACACCATCTGGTGACAATTGTTGAACAGGCCTTGAGATATTAAACATTGAAAATTGTTGAGATATTAAGCATTGAATTCGTCTATTTTCGCAAAAATTGCATTTTTTCGAAATTTGACGTAACAGTACCCAAGAATCTGAATACCCAGGAACTATGAAGCTATCTTTTCAGGTTCTTTAACGTGTCAGAATTTGAGCACAATCGGAAGGCTTTTAAATTTCATACGTACGTTATACACATGTTATCATCTAAGAATGCTTTTCCTTTTGACGTATTTCAACCATGATTAACATCCCAAATAATTCCACATTCAAGTTTTTGTTGTAACTCAACTTGTCATTTAAACATGATTAAAGCCCACCGTGGTATACAATATGCAAAATAATTTGCAAGGCAGTTCTCTATGGATCACCATATTGGATTTGCTATTCTGTATTCCAAAAATGAAGCAGAAAAATTGTTTCATAAGTTTTTAATCAATATACATTACTCACGAGAGACTCTTACTTCAGAAATAATCTAAAATTATTCATAAAAATTTGTAAGCTAAAACTTGGTTTCTACTGAAACTATCTCTGTTCTTTAGTTTCTTTTGGGCGTGTTTAAGATCTTGGGCAAGCCTTAGTCTATTATAAATTTGGAATAGGCTATCGATCTATTTTAGTCTTTTATAATACTTTGTTCACTTACGAGTAATAATTGAATGATTAGCGATCGTGCGGTCGACTAGTGCTGTACTAATTTCATTTCCTTTAACAATCGCTTTTTTGTATAGATAAAAAAGAGCTGCAAAACATAACTTAATTCTAAATATAGTATCGCACTTTTTATAAAATTTTGCATTCATACCCCCATTTAAGACCACAAAGTGTTGCTCGTATTTAACTCATTCATTTTTCTGTCACTCACTCTTTATTTTCGTAATTCGAATCAATAACCGGACTTGAACGAATTGCATCGTGTTCCACTTAGCAAAAATTTTCAACTAGGAAGCCCTTAAATACGGGCATTTCCGATTAGAAATTCCTTTCATTTTACCAACACACTAACGCCAATCCACTCCTCTTTCGCCCAAAATGTGCGACCGACCTAATGGCAGAGCTGTGTATTATTTACACAACGTTAGCGTTTTATAACGTGACTTATAACGTCATTTCCGTAGTTCATTGCTATGCTGGCATTCGTCGTACATTTTCCGTCGTCGTTCGATGCCAATAAATCAACGCCATGGCGTCCTCGATTTTGCGCAACCATTCATTGTTCGCGGGCCTTAAGCTTATTTTAATTAGAGAACGTTAAAAAATGCGAAACAGTAACATTATATAAAAAAAGCAGCAGGTTAGGAAATTATAGTTGGGCAACACGATAGCTCAATGGGAAAAAGTTGGCAATGTAGGTCATGTTTTTTCCGAAAGACCTGAGGTATTTATTTGAAAACTATTGTGCATATATGTATAATAAATTTCTCTTTCTTTCCTTAGCTTTTTTCCTTAGAGCTTTGTCACACATCATATTCATTAATGTAAGCTTTTCTTTTGCCTTTCAAGACTCGCACTCCCATTTTCACCCCTTCAGGTGACCGAAAATTTTGTATTTTAAATCATTCGAACAAGGCATTTTTAGGAATATTTATCCTAAAAACTAAAAGTGATCATATATACACATCGTCACATCGGAATTAAATATATTGTGATACATGATATTAAAAAAAATTAAGTTTATGTAGGATCAGAAGTCTCTCAAATTTTTTGTTTCGGAACGTTTTGAATTAAAAAGTTCCATCTAAGCTTCACCACGTCCACGTTTCATCAAATTGAAGAGCAATTCAAAAAATATTCAAAATATATTTTGATAGCTACAGTAAATCCATTAAAAAAGAGAGGCGGTGAAACTAAACTACTAAACTGCGATATTGCAGAAATGATTGTTTTGCTTAATTCATTTAAATTTGTTTAGCTGTGCCACCATTTCCATATAGGGCATGTAGGGTGCTAAGCGAACAAAATGGTTACACAGTCTTTTGAAGGACGCTCTGGCTGGATAATGGTAAACGTAAAAAATGACGGCGATGCGCCGAGCGATAAAAAAATATGGAGCGCGCGTATTTCGAGATTATAGTGAAGAAAGACGAGCGTGTTAAAAATTTCTTGTTTCGTTTTATTGGTGAGTTTTCCTTTGCTATGCGCTAGCATTAGCTTTTTTTGTCCTTTTTTGTGTTATTTTTTTTTTTTTTTGTGCACACAACGAATACATGATGATGATAAAAAAGGTCAACAACGTAATAAAAAAAATTACCGGAGAGTGGAATAAATTGGCGCTTAAGCTCAAAATTAATCGCCGTCTGCTTAGGGGGCAAATTTCTCAAGTCCGATTAAAATCAAATGAGAACGAGCTTTTACGTCACAAGCGAACTGAGTTCAAATTAACCGGTGCATGTGTAAGCAGTTCCGGTCAAGTTAATGAAATTAACGCTGTCGAAATGTTGTTTTTTCAAAGCATTTTATCACTTTTAAAACATTGGATATGGGTATTTCCATGGTGTTTAACGCGACCGTCGCACAGTGTGTTATTTTGCCAATCTAGCAGTACTAAACTATAGCAGCTAGGTTAATGAAATTTTCTACAAATGTTATTACATATTTATATTTTACAGCAATAACGTAAAAATGGTGTAAGTCGGTTGGGCTTAAGATATAGCTCCGATATAACCGATTTTTTCGCCTAGGTGTTTTAAATGGCGACCTAAATTAAAAAGGATGTAAAGCTTGAATTTATAGAAGATTATTATTTTTTTAGTTTCTGACGAACATTTTGCAATGAAAATAAATAATTCATCACGTGGTTTTTCATTAAAAAGGTTTTTGAAATTAAAATTTTTACATAACTTTTAGCTTGCTTAATATACAAAAATATGACTTTTAAGATAATTGTAGAATATAAGAAAGTGAATTTTTCAGCGTTTCTTTTATGTTTAAATAGTTTCAGTTTTCGGAGCTCTAATGATTTCAGCTGAGACTTGGGCTCGAATTTGGAAAATAATTACGAAATGAATAGCAAATTATATTATAGAACCAAAAATATGAACTCTTACATAAAGGATTATTTGATTTTTTTCGTTTATTTAAAAAAAAAAGTACTTACAATTTTTTTATGTTCTTCAATTCAGGGATGCTGCTCTCAAACTTGGGACCATTACATACGTATATACGTACCAGAGAACGTCAGTGAGACATTCATCATTTTCCGATTCATGAATCTGTTGAATCTTTTAGCAGAATCATTTCTAGTGAATCCTGATTCATTTAGTTTCATTCCGTATGAGTATATGAGTGTTTCATGAGCTACTCATGAATCCAAGGCACAGATTGTGTCAAAAAAGCTTGTGATACTCGCGTGGAACATTTTGGGAAGTTTTTTAAAAAATTGCGGAAAGGTCGAAAATTGTATTTTGACATAATTTAGAGTAGCTCCGTATACTGGAAAGGACCGTTTTTGAACCATTTTCGGATTTTTTTTTTTTTGCAAAATTGATAGAAAATTACCGAAAGTGGATTTAAGACATCACTTAGGGTGGCTCGGGACCCCGGAATGGACAGTTTTTGACCCATTCTCGGGATAGGTCGAAATAGATTTTGGATATCACTCAGGATAGCTCCGTATCCTGGACAGGACAGTTTTTGACCCATTTTCGGAAAAAATTTTTTGTTCTGAAATTAATGGGAAAAGGTCGAAAATGGATTTTGAACATCATTTAGAGTGGCTCCGGAGTCCGGCCCCGGGAAAGGACCGTTTTTGACTCATTTTCGAATAAAAATGTTTTGTTCTGAAATTAATGGGCAAGTTCAAAAATGGACTATAGACATCATTTAGAGTGGCTCCATACCCTCGAAAGGACCGTTTTCGATCATTTTGGTCCTTTCTAAGTTCCAAGTCCGTTACGAATTCGAAAGGAATTACAAAAAACAAAATTCGCAACGATTTCGTTTTATGAACGAAAAACGAATTCGTTTTATGACCAAAAAACGAATTCGTATTTGAAGTCCGTTACGAATTCGAAACAAATTTGTTTTACTTACAAAAAACGAAATGCGCACAAACGAATTCGTTTCGAATTCGACCCTCAATGAGCTACTCAATGACGTTCTCTGGTAGGTATCGATCCTTGAAATTTTTCGCGTAAAAAGCTCTTTACAACGCCGGATATCCTTATTACGTGCTTCGTTTACTTCCTCTAACATTTGGCCAATGCAGGTTTTTATTACACAGCTTTCATAGTAAAGCACTTTGTGCACTGTTGGTGGCATATAGTGCCAAGGATATAACAGTAAATACAGGTACAGCGTATCCTGCAGTATTTTTCAAAAGCATCCACATTGATTGGAAGGCCAGAGTTTAAGCATTGAAGCAAGGTACGGAAGCGAACAAATAGTTCCAAATTTATACCAGTTATTTCAGCTGTCAATGCCTTGATTTTCGTTCAACTCTTTTGCAACTTCTCAGGCTTTTTTATTTTTAGTACTTTCTGTGCATTCTTCAAATTCTTTATATGGTAAATTCTTTTTTCGGTGTAGTGAACAAAAATAATAAAAATTCGATTTTACCTCCGAGCCAATCTTTATTTGATAAAATAAATCGATCTTTCTTCTGACAAGCATTCGCCCACCGGGAACTCAGTTGTGACAACAAATTCTTGATATATTGCTTAAGGGGGGGGGGGGGGGTAGGGTTTTGCCAAATTTTGTTTTTCCAATTTTTTTTGTTGTTTTATTTAATATTATAACTCTTCAAAAGTATCCTGTTGAAGTTTGAGGTCGATTGGAGTAAAACTGACGAAGATACAGTGTCTTGAGTCTCGATGATTCCGTGTAAGTATATGAAAAAAAAGACAGTGCTAAAACTTTAAACGTGATTTTCTCGAAACTAACTTTTCAAAGTCGGTGGACACTTTTTCTCAAAAACTACCAAACCGATTTTCTTGAAATTTGACACAATCCTTTAATACATATAAAACCAGGTAATGACGAGGGCTTTTTTTTTTCATTACAACCAGTTCTGCAATAATAAACGCACTGATTTTTGCCTTTTTTTTCCAAAAAAATTCGTTTTTTGACTTAAAAATTATGCCAAAATTTTAAAAATCGCCAAAGAAAAAAAACCCTTCGTCAATATCTTAAAAAATTTATAAGCTAAGGAAAGTTTTTTTTTTTTTGATTTCAGATGATAACGTGATGAGATATCTTGTCCACCGCAAACCACCTTTTTTTTTAGGCGTCCTCGGAAACTTGCTGCCAATGTCTTATTTTCCAATATTTTTTAATTAAATTTTTACATTACCATTAATTTTCAATGATAATTGAAAAGTTTCCATTACCATTAAATCATGTAATGGTAATGGAATTTTTTCAATTATCATTAAATATTAATGGTAATGGAAAATTTTCAATTACCATTAAAATTATTTAATGCTAATGGAAAGTTTTCAATTATCATTGGAAATTAATGGTAATGGAAATTTTTCCATTACCATTAAACTTTAATGATAATTGAAAAATTTCCATTTTTCCATTACCATTAAACTTTAATGATAATTGAAAAATTTCCATTACCATTAAACTAAATTTAATGGAAATGAAGATAAAATTCATTAAATATTTAATGCATTACCCCCATGTCTGATATGTATGTTTACTGGGCGCAGAAAAACCATTCGATCGCTTTGAGTTTTTGAAACACAAGACACAGCAATTCCTGTTGAAATTGGCCGTGCTTCGGGTTGGATCGAGCAAGCTGCGGTCGTTTCACAACCTGAGGTTGCGATCAGAGTATGCGTGCTGTGGCTCTTTTTGCATGTTGTTGCATATTGTTACACAGTCTACTCTTAACGCAACCTTACAATCAACACATTATTTGGTTATATCATACAAGTTGTTTGCACGGCGGGATTAAAGCTTCTTGCTTCATACATGCAACTCTAATTACTTTTGTAATTGGACTAGTAATACATGAAAATGTAATCTCTTAGGGAATTTTAATCCATTACTTTTGCCAAGCAATTTGAAACAAAAATGTAATTGGTTACTCATTTTTCTGCAATTATATTTATTAAAATTTGAAACAATATTTTTTTGAAGCGATAAAATTTTACAAAATTCACGAAAAATATTTATGTTATTGCAAATGATTTATGTATATGGGAATGTAAAATACAAGAATTTTCGCGTGACTGACTCATTGAGTCAATTAATCCATAAAAAGCAACGTTGCTTTTTTATTACATATTTTGGATTACAGTAATTTCCGTCGAAAATATTTCAATTACAATTACAAGTAATTGATTGACGTAATTAATTACCAAATGTAATTGATTACGCCCAAGTCTGGTTGTAAGACATTAAGAGCTTATTTTTTTTTAAGTCAAAAAAGTCTTAAGTTTCTTTAAAAGTAAACTCAAAAAATTAATTTGTAATTTTAAATACTTTTTGAGTTTACTTTTTAAATAAACTATTAAAGCTCATATAAATTTAAAATTAATTTATTCTTCTTGTGGTGCCCCCTCTTCACTGATGCCTCAAACCTATTTGGCATATCTGTAAATCTGCCCTGTTTGTATGCAACGATTTGGTATAAGCAGTTCGAACGCTTCATACCGTTCGAGTGCTCGGACGTCTGAAGTACAGTTCGAACAGCAATTTCTGTTGAAATTGATTCGAGCCTCGAGTTGGATCGAGCAAACTGTGCTCGTTGCACAGCCTTAACTTCAAGTTCTTAAACCATATACATACATACGTTTAATGTATGCAAATAAACTTAAATATAAATCATATTTGCAATGCAATAATATTCCATTCCAAAGGCGAAATATTCTAATTATACTACACATCATGAAACAAAACAAACATCAATGGAAATTCAAAACGATTTATGATGCCTTTTTTATTAAACGACAGCTTCTTAATTTTGGCATTGCAACTTGAGTCTGACAACAACACGAACTAGAAGTTATCCCAAAGTTTGATGTTAGAAACGGCAACTTCATCAGCTGCAAAACAGTTACTGACTGCTGAGCGAAGCGATTTTTGCTGTTAGCTCGTTTTTGAGTTGGCAAGCGTCAGCAACACGTTCCAAAGTTCTTGGATGGAATTTACTATGAGGCACGCGCCAAAATATGACGATGCACAAAGTTTTAGCAGCATGGATTTTTTTCACTCTACCATGAAGCGAATGTGTTTGTTATGCAAATTGGTTGAACGATTGAAAGCAAAAAAGAGTTGAGGTTTCTTTTGAATTATTTTTCCTTTTCAAATGTTGTGCTTAATGTTGCGCTCCTCTCAAATTAACGTTGATTATTTTGTAAATGATAACACTTTTTTTTTCTTTTTTGCAGATGTATCATCCCATACAAATGAAACCCGCGGACAGTGAAAATAGAAATGGTGAGTTTCATTTTGACTTTATAAGAATTTTTCATTTTGCTCATATTTTTGTTTTAATTTTTCACACTATTAAATTTTTAAGGAAGTGTATTTTCTGACTTTTACAAATTACTCGTATGAGAAGCTAATATTCTAAATGGAAAAATTTCATAAATTTAAAAATTTAAATAAAAACGTTAGATAAAACCTTTCGAAAAAAATTAGCCTACGTTCTCATCCACTTAATATAAAATTATAACTTTGTTAGGAAAGCTCAGCCGTATTGGTCTGACTAATTTGAAATCAAAACGGTTAATTTAATTTCGTCAAAAAATTTGTGCGAAGCAAATGTTTTTTGTCAGTATTATTTAGAATTCACACTTAAATAATTGATATTTTTTTTTTATTATTAACAAAAATATTGTCTCATCGTTTCTGTTGTTTGTACTGTTTTCCACAATTGACCAGCAAAACACAACTGACCGAAATATTTGGCCAACATACAACAAATGAACCAAACCGACCAAACCAGACGAACCAGGCACAGGCAGCCTTTGGACACTGCATGAATGCCATGATCCGTAAAGTGCCAAACGTCAAAATTATAGCAAAAACCAAAAGAATTTCAGAGAGAAAAAAAAGAGACAGAACCAACGTAGGTTCTCAGAGGCAGTCAGGCGCGCTAAAAAGTATGCAATGAAAAAAATACAATACAACATGAAACGAATTTGCGGTTTGACGCTTTGCGGTGTTGCCATTTGTGCAAGTTGTGGATGGTGAAGTGTTTTAAATTTTTATCTCTTCATATATCATTCATTAAAAATTTAACACAGAAAAAATTAAATTAAATTTTGCATAGTTAGTGTATTGCAAAAAAAAAATTAATTTCACCATTAACTTATTAATTGAGGAAAAATAAAGTAGGATTTATATCTAAATGAATTGAAATTGAATTTTCACTTGACTTTTTTAATATCCGCCACTATTTTGTGAGAGCTCGTTTTAAAAAAAGTGCATGGACCTCTTTCATATGGACAAAGTTCAACCTGTAGGACCTATCTATTATGACTTAATGCATCGGTTTCTTTGCAACCGTTAAAGTACCAAAATCATATTTCTTATATATCATAGCTAGCGAAATCATTGCGTAATTTGTGTGCAAAAACAAAACATATTTTGAGTTTTGGCTCCCATAATGTCGAAAAATCAGGAATTTTAAATTTTAAAGTTGAAAAAGTCGCATGTCGTATGCAAAATGTTGAAAAGAGTTAAATGACGTTGAATAATTCGAAAAAGTATGGAAAATATTCAAAAAGTTGAAAATAATCAAAAAAGTTGGAACTGTTCGAAATTGTGAGAAAGGATAAAAAATTTAAAAAAATATGGAAAATGTTGAAAAAGTCTAAAGATTAAAAAGTCAAAAAAGTATGAAAAATTTTGAGAAAGTTTCAAAAAGCAGAAAAAATTAATAAGGTAGGAAAAGTTGAAAGAGGTTGCACAACTTTGAAACAGTTGAAAGATGTTGAAAAACTCGGAAAAAGTGGAATGAGGTTGCGAAAGTTGAAATGAATTGAAAGAGGTTGAAAAAGTCGGAAAAATATGGGAAATGCTGAAAAAGTCGAAAAAATACGGATATATGGAAAATATTGAAAAAAATGAGTTAGGGTGAATAAGTTGGGAATATTTAAATAATATTGGACAAGCTTAAAAAGCCGAAAAAAATTGAAAAATATTGAAAGAAGTTGAAAATGCTAAAACAATTGAAATAGGATTAAGAAGGAAAAAGGATTATGGAAACTGAAGAAAAGTTTTGAATAAGGTTGAAAAAGTCGAAAATAAATTAAAGAGGTTCAAAAAATTTAAAGACGCTGAAACAGTAGCAAAAAGCTGGTAACATCAGTAAAATAATGAAACAAGTTGAAAAAGTCGTATTTTTTTTGTAAATTGAAAAAGGTTGAAAAGCATAAGGAAAATGTTGAAAATAGTTGAAATAGTCACAAAATATTAAAAAACGTCTTCAAATTCCACAGACTTTTTGTTAACAAGAAAGGTGCCACACCAACTGACATAATCCCGTCGAATTTCACTTAATATAAAAGCTTATAGTAACATACATCTTCACATTAAATTTTATTAAGATTACTCCGGTAGTACTATAAATATAATCTTTTTCGCCAAATGCTTGTGCCATACCCACTGATGCAATCCTGTCGAAATCAATTCAATTCCAAAGCTAATACCCAGCAAATATTCTGACTCTTTTTAGAGTCAGATATGACTCATAATTCTGAGCTCATACACTCATTAAGAGTTCATAAAAGAGTCAGAACTGTGTGTATTTCCGTTCTTGGAAGGGCACACAAAAATGAGTCAGAAATTAGACTGATATAAGAGTCTGAAATATGAAACTATTCTGAGGCTGAAATATAAATGTTTTGACTCTTTTCGGAGACATATGTATGTGACTCATAATTCAAAGTTATTTCGAGTCAAAAATTAGACTCATATTAGAGTCTGAAATATAAAACTATTCTGATGCTAAAAAATCAATATTTTGATTCTTTACAGAGACAGATGTGACTCATGATTCAGAGTTTTCACAATCTTCAAAAAAACATTGGTCTGGGCGTGATTAAAAATGAGTTTAATAGATTTTTGTATTAAAAAGGACAAAAAAGTAATATTTTATTATCAAATTTAAATAATGAGCACAGTTGGTAATTTCCATTAATGATGTTATACCTTCAACAATTTTTATGAAAGAATACAATGAAATAGCCAATCATATAGTATATACAAAAAATAATTGCTCTCAAAAATGGTTGAAAATCCGACAAATGAACTAATGCATTTTCTTTTCTTTTTGTTGTCTTAGGCCCTTTAGTTCATAAAAGATGAGCTGAAAAATACCGTCACTTTATTATATACTCTGAATTATTAAAATGCAACCTGCCCTCCGAAAGTCGGCTTTGGCACTTTAGGTTTATGTTCTGCGCCAAGTTTCCAAAAGACAGCCCATTTTCTGTTGAATTTAAGGCCTCAAAAAGATTATTTTTTGGTTTATTTATTTGAATTAATTGCTACCATAGTAACAGTTTCAGTTAAAATTTCATTTCAGAATTTATGAAACACAACAGAGTCAGAAAAGAGTAATAGTGTCATCGTGTTTGTTACTCTGTTGATGTTCAGAATTTATGAAACATAATGGAGTCAGAAAAGAGTTAAAATATATGCGTGCCTAGCAACTAGTTTTAGGCTCATATTTTTATCAAAAATATGAATCATTTCAGACTCACAAAATCTGAACGCTCAGAAAATTGTTCAAAGGGTAGTAACAGACACCTATACATTAAATTGTATAAGGATTACTCTGTTAGTGTACTAAATATAATATTTAGGTTTCTTCGTTGCATGGGAGATGCCACCCACTGTTGTCAAACCACGCCCACATTCTTCGTGAGTCAGAAAATTCAGGCAAAATACACCCGGAGGAGGTTTTACTTTTTTTTTAATTTTCGGTCCCATATGCCTATATTATAGAATCGGGTTTAAAGAAAATCTTCCAAGAATTTCATCTTCCTAGACCGAACCTGCGAACGACGCAATCAGCTGTTTTCCTAATACACTTGGTAACAAATGCGTTATTTTATCGAAAAGTTATAGGCCATAAATTCTATCCTTAACCCATCTTTGCCAGACCGGTAATTTCGCTTACCATTTCTTTAACCAAACATACAGTCGCACTTATTTGCGGGCAAAGATAGGTTAAGACCCAATATCGGGCAATTTGAATAATTTTTCACAAAATGTACTGATAACCACTTCTTTTTTAAAAAATTATTGGAATTATAAAAACTAGCATTGAAATATTAAAATTTATGGACGTGTGGTGAAGCAAATGTAGAAATATATATAGGAATATTCATAATTTTACTACTTAACCACCACATTGTATCTTTTAATTGGATAATGTTTTCTTATGTGTGCAAGGTTTTTCTTAAAATTGGTGCTTAAATTATTAAATAGCCATAATTTTCTTCGTACAAGCCTTTCTGATCAAAAAGAAATCATGAGAGTAATTAATTGCGAGTACAAAAATTCTTCTAAAATTTTGTTCAAATTTATTTCATTTGCTCATTCGGGAAGAGAAGAATGCACAGCTTTGAATTTCTAACTTCAAATAATAGAGCTTCTAATTAAAAAAAAAATGTAATAAACTCTTAAAACTTTAAGTAAAATAAGCTACAGAGAGTACTACTACTGAAAGAATAAAAGATTAACCACAATTCAAACCTCAATGACACGAATTGCTGAAAAACTTGGAGTCATATCCAGGGATCAATTTAATTCTATACGGGATAACTACAATTCTTGGGCCGAGGAAAATCAATAATTTACAGTATGATCCACTGTATCAGTGATGACAAATAACATCAACACCGTTGCCAGAACTGAAGGTCAATACTAAAACTATAAAATAGTTGCTTTGCGAATTTCATTTATTTTCCAATTCATTGTTGAAATGAAATGCAAAGCTAAACTACACACATATGAATAAAAAAAAAAATTCATTTATACACTTTTCGATCCCACTTAGAGTCATGAAAAACCACCAAGTGCACTTCCCGGTTTCTCCAATTTGTTTCATTGATTGCACTAATTAGTTATATTTTACCTTTTTTTGCAACCTCAATTTATTGGTTTTGTCTCATTCGACACCATTTGACATGCATTAAATAAGGAATTTTCCCAAAATAATGAAAAACAAAAAAAAAAACCATTTTCAATTTAATTTCATACAATTAAAATACTCACTGGAAAACACGCAAGCACACACATACCATAACAGGAGATAACATATTTGTGTATACCCAGCCAACATTTACAGTGTGGCCAGTAACAACTGTCAGTAAAACTAAGTGCTATAAAAACCAAAGTCGCTTACAATATTTTATTTTATTTATTCCAAACGTTGAACAACATTCCAAAATTTCTTAAATGAATGATTAAGTTTGAAACTATCACCTTTTTCTATGATTACAAGACGTAAACGTTTGAAAAACGATTCATTGACGGCACGCAGCATTTTCTGCTCCATTTCGTCCCAAATCCTTGTCAAACGCTGCTTGAACCTATCAATTGTTAAGCTTTTTGTTAACCTTACTTTACCTAGCATATGGCCCCGTACGCAAAAATTCAATGTCTTGACATCCGATGATGATGCTGGCCATTCTTCCGCAGAGATGAAATCAGCCAAATTTTTCGGCCCTTTTCCTATTTGAGATACTGATACGTTTTGCTATCGCTCAGCAGTCAATTCATCTTTTGGAGCATTCACAAAACTTCTTGCGTACACATGGTTATTCTTCTGGTTGTGGCTGTCTTGCAGGAAGAACAGTTATTTCATCTCCACCGTGCCAGTCAAGTAGCTCTTAACTTTTTGTAACAGGTAATTGCTTTTGCTTATTTGTTAGCCCATGAAGGCGTCAGCTTTTATAGGCCTTGAGTCGTAGATCATTCCTGATAAGATCCTGCTTGGAAGTTTTGGATATTTTCATATCCTTTGCTACAGAACAGGCTGATTGAGCTAGATATCGTCCTCTCACTTGTTTTATGAAGTCATTTGTTCGCACAGTCCGACTGTGTCCAATTTTTTTTAATCTTTGAGGATCCCGTTTCCTTATATCGTTTTATTGTCAAGTGCATGAATTTTTCTGCTATACCGAGTGATTTTATTGTTTTAATGACGTCACAATCTCTATTATTTTTTAAAAAAAAAATTATAGCTAAGTCACGTTTAACTTCCATGGCGCTTCTGAGTTTGATATACAGAATATTTTTTTTTCCGTGTTCAATAAAATTTTCAAAAGCATCAAAATGAATCCTCAGATTATAAAAAAAATCAGCTTTTCAATTTTTTTCAGAACAGTGAAATTTACTGACAGTTATTATTGGCCACACTATAGAAGATTGTTGTATATTCTAAGCGATGAACTCTTCAAGAGGAAATAAATTGTCCTTTTAGGCATTCACCAGAACTTATTACATTAAACATGAGTCTGAAATTTAAAAAACTTCCACTTTTGCTTAAATTTTGACCCTTCAAAGAAAGTATCGCCGCCAAAATTTCAGGCATCTGTTCTGTTAGGTCAAGGCTAGCAAAAAACTCCAAACAGTTGAATTCGATATCTCCGGGCCTGGCTAACTATTTTACTGTATGGTCACTTATTTTAAAACGAAATAAAATTTTTCCAAGGTTTTATGAATAAAATCCCGTTTTCAGGCATATTTTTCAAAGTTGTCGTGTTTTACTAAGGCCTCTACTTCACTTGTTCGGGTCGCAAAAAAGCTCTAAGGGCTTAACATTTCATTTTATTTTGTAGAAATGATGTAACAAAAAAAAAGTGATATTCATAGCGATATATTTAAACTTGTGGCCTTTGAGAGCTATCATTTTTAAATTGGTCTAAAAACGGCTATTTTCACACCAAAAGATTCCGACGATCTATCTAGGGGGCAAAACTTAAGAAAATCGGATGTTTCTAATTCCATACATACTTATATGTACACCGTGCATTATGATTCGATATAAAATCTTGCCAGGCTGGTCTTCTGTTTTCATGTGCATGTTTTGCTCAGGGTAGTGCTCAAAACTTTCCGGGCAAGTTACGTTAATAAATTCAAACAATAATAATTTCATTCTATGATTTTCACTCGAGCTCCACAGACAGACAGTTTCTATCGGAAAAAAATCGTTTGGCATCAGAATATGAGCTCGCGCGCGATCAGAACTATCGTCTCGGCTATTAAAATATGACTTACGCGAGTAAAAATATTTGCTGGGTGATAAGTATATCGCTCATATATCCATCCACTTAACGAGCAACTTTTTATAGTTGATTGTTTATAATGAGTGACCTCTGGCGGCGCCATGTTCGGTTTATGTTAACAAGGGGAAAAAAGTTTGTGGGCCAGTGTGTGTTTGTAGTTATTTATCCTTAAGAGAGTTACTCCATGTTTATATATATTTTGGTATTTTCCAGTGTCTTGTGGTTGCAAGTATTTTAAATAAACCTGTTGACTGTGCTAAGACTCTTTGTCAGGGAGGTTTGGGTAAAATGATTTGAAGGGAACAAATTGACAATTTAAATTAAATTCTTTTACCAAAGCACCAGAAATGATGTTTGAGTCTAAATTTAAATTGGAACATTTTATTGTTGATGCAATAATATTTATATTTTAGTGAATTTTTATTAATACAGGTCATACTAGTTAGTTCATTGATACATAGAAGATTTTAACAAGTAACGTTAGTTATCTTAAACGTATCTTTAATGGTATGCAAAAGTAAAAAAACAAAAAAAAAAAGTCAGGTTCGACCCTACGCAGCTCGAAAACCGTCGCTTATAAAAGTGATATAGAACTATAACTTACGAAAAAATTGTTTGATAATTCGACCTTTCTTGGTTTTTGTGATGTATTTTTTTTTTAATGTTCAAGGAATTGCTGGTATCAATCCTTTATGTGTAAGTTCTAATTATTGACTCGTTGATTTACCAATCTGCGCTGCAAATTGGTACATGGTTGATTTCCTTGTGGTGATGCATCTAGGTATTGGCGTTGAAAAAATGTCCAGTAAATTTACTGATAAGTTGTTTTGATTGGCCTAATTTTTAATGTTAAATAAAATATTTTTTTTTCGGAAATAAGCTTAAGCAAGTGTTAGATAGTTTCATTATTCCAAAACAAGAATGCAGTCATTATACGAGGTGTGCTCAAAAATAGGGTGACTTTTTTAATTTCGCGGGATTCCTACAGTCGATCTTCTTTTTTGGTTTTTCTTATGTTGGTACACTTGTCCCGAGCATATGTTCACAGCTTCAGCTGTATAGTATTCATTGTTGGTTTTTGAGAGGCATAAAGGTTAGAAGTGTTTTGCGTGATCGACGATTTTCTGCTGTAGAAAAAAATGCAGCACAGAATTTACATAAAATTTTGTGTAAAAAATGGAATTAAGTGCTCCTAAACAATTGAAATGTTGGCAGTGGCCAACCGTGAGTCTACACCGTAGGAAAAAAATGTTTATAATTGGTACAAGCTCTTCCAAGATGGCCGAGAAAATGTTCATGACGAAGCTCGCCTCAACACGTCAACAATTAATGGAAACGTTGAAGAAGTGAAGAAATTAGTGTTGGGAAATCGTCGAATCACCATTAGAGAATTTTGTGGTGAAGTCGGAATTTCGATTGGCTCGTGCCAAGTAATTTTTACGAATGTTTTGGGGTATAATAATTGCAGTACTCAAAAAAATTTTCATAACGAAAGGCGATAAAATTTTGTGCTGTAAAACTTTCCGCAAAATTCGAATATTCTATAACTTTCCGATTGGCCCCAAATTTCCATATAAACTGCAAAATTCAAATAAATGCGCTATTAAGAGCATATACATTAAGGTGATTCAAATTTTTTTTTTTTTTTTTTAAGGTGCTGTTTCTTAAAAAAAAAGTTTATGATATGAAGAAAAATTTCACGAAAATTCAGCTCTGTAACTCAATTTTATAAGGTGGCGACGGAACCTGTTAGTTTTACATGTAAATTGTATGGAAAAATTATTTTTTACAAAAAAGGTATCTAAATGAATAGGTGATTAGTGTTATTGAGCTGAAAAGGGTCATTTTTCGACGTAGTTTTTTACGCTGAATACGAATCTGGCCTCAGAATTGAGCCATCATGTCGGAATCCTGAAATATTTGTGGCTAAGTACCTAAAACATGATGTTTTTTGTCTACTTTCGAGGCCATGTATAGGATTCAAAGAAAGTTGACCAGCTTATTTTTAACAAAAGCATCATTAAGTACCATCCTTGCCCTTTAAAATGAGCTTCCAAGTGGTGATCTGTGATGCTTCCTTGCAAAGTTGCAGCCATTTCAAGGTGACATGAATTTGAAACCCGTTGGTTAATATTGTTGGGTTGCAACTAGGGGTGGCAATCCCGGTATACTGGGATTTGCTCTAAATATAGGCTTAAGTAATCCCGGGATTACAAAGAGACAATCCCGGGATTTTCTGGATTAGAAAAAAATTTTATATTATATAATAAATATTCTTTTATATGACATACATATTTAAGTACAAAATCTGCAAAATAAATGTTTTCAATACATTTGATGTGCAAGAAATATTATTGCATCATCCTGCAAAATGCACTTCAATTGTATCTGAACCTTAAATTGAGTAAAAATATTTTTTTTACTGTAGCAATTTTTTGTTTAAGATTTTCTTAAAAAAAATGTCACAAGGCAGAAAAAAAAATTTTTTTAATACTTTGACCAATTTTAAGAATTTTTTACTAAGTGCGATTTGTATTGAAAATTATTATTCATGAGAAAAATGATAAAATGTGAAATTTAGACTAAAATTATTTTTATTACTAACGGAAATACTAAAAATGCAATAGAAAAACAACATAAGCAAAACATATCTATTTCTTATAATAAAAAACAAATCTGCAACAAAAAATATAGGTTTGTCTTCAAAAAAAAAAACCACAGCCGACCTTGATTTGACATTTAAATTTTAACCCATACCTAGACCTACCAAAACTTAAGTTCTAAGATATAATTAAACTTTTGTCTGAAGCTTTTTTTCTGAAATCAGCATCTAAAGATTTGGACAACTTAAATGAAGCACACTTTTGGGTGCGTCTACTGAGAGCGAGCCATTCGGTGCTACTAAATGCCACTGTCACATTTGAAGAAGGTGATAAAGTATTAATCAAGTACAAAGTGTGGTACACGAATTTTTAAATGTAAAAATAAAATTGAATAATAAAATTGATAGTTTGGTCATAAATGCTTGATTATCCTCTATCATCTTCTTTTAATAGTGACTATCTTCGACTAGTCAAACTTAGTAAATGTGATTTAGATGTATTAACACTCGAAGTGTTCTAGGTCAATTTTTAAGCTATTATTTTTTCTATTATTTTGCGTTGTTATTCTCCATTGTTACTCTGTGAAATAAAGCAATTTTAATTTTATATATACATTAGGGTGATTCAAATTTTTTTTTTTTGTTTTTTTTAAGGTGCTGTTGCTTAAAAAATAAGTTTATGATATGAAGAAAAAGTTCACGAAATTTCAGCTCTGTATCTCAATTTTATAAGGTGGCGCCGGAGCCTGTTAGTTTTACATGTAAATTGTATGGAAAAATTATTTTTTACAAAAAAGGTATCTAAATGAATAGGTGATTAGTGTTCTTGAGCTGAAAAGGGTCGTTTTTCGACGTAATTTTTTACGCTGAATCCGAATCTGGCTTCAGAATCGACCCATCATGTCGGAATCCTGAAATATTTGAGGTTAATTACCTGAAATATGTTGTTTTTTGCCTACTTTCGAGGTCATGTATAGGATTCAAAGAAAGTTGATCAGCTTATTTTTAACAAAAGCATCATTTAGTACCATCCTTGCCCTTTAAAATGAGGTTTCAAGTGGTGATCTGTGATGCTTCCTTGCAAAGTTATAGCCATTTTAAAGTGACATGAATTGGATCCCCTACAAAGGGTTGCAACCCAACAATATTAACCAACGGGTTTCAAATGCATGTCACATTGAAATGGCTGCAACTTTGCAAGGAAGCATCACAGATCACCACTTGAAACCTCATTTTAAAGGGCAAGGATGGTAATAAATGATGCTTTTGTTAAAAATAAGCTGATCAACTTTCTTTGAATCCTATACATGGCCTCGAAAGTAGGCAAAAAAATTCATGTTTTAGGTACTTAGCCTCAAATATTTCAGGATTCCGACATGATGGGTCAATTCTGAGGCCAGATTCGCATTCAGCGTAAAAAATTACTTCGAAAAACGACCCTTTTCAGCTTTACAACACTATTCACCTATTAATTTAGATACCTTTTTTGTAAAAAATAATTTTTCCATACAATTTACATGTAAAACTAACAGGCTCCGGCGCCACCTTATAAAATTGAGTTACAGAGCTGAATTTTCGTGAACTTTTTCTTCATATCATAAACTTACTTTTTAAGCAACAGCACCTTAAAAAAAACAAAAAAAAAAAAATTTGAATCACCCTAATATACATACAATAGTATAAACTTCTCGTTTTTTTTTTTTTTTTGTAGTTCTGCATGCATTTACTAGAACCATCAATCCCGGGATTAATCCCGGGATTAGAAACTTCGATCCCAAAAATTCCGAAACTCAAAAAAGCTCCGGGATTGCTACCCCTAGTTGCAACCCTTTGTAGGGGATCCAATTCATGTCACTTTATAATGGGTATAACTTTGCAAGTAAACATCACAGAACACCACTTGAAAGCTCATTTTAAAGGGCAAGGATGGTACTAAATGATGCTTTTGTAAAAAATAAACTGATCAACTTTCTTTGAATCCTATACATGGCCTCGAAAGTAGACAAAAAACATCATGTTTTAGGTACTTAGCCTCAAATATTTCAGGATTCCGACATGATGGGTCAATTCTGAGGCCAGATTCGTATTCAGCGTAAAAAATTACGTCGAAAAACGCCCCTTTTCAGCTCAACAACACAAATCACTTATTCATTTAAATACCTTTTTTGTAAAAAATAATTTTTCCATACAATTTACATGTAAAACTAACAGGCTCCGGCGCCACCTTATAAAATTGAGTTACAGAGCTGAATTTTAAAGAAAAATAATCTTAAAGAAAATTTCATTTTAAGCATATACATACATACATTTACAGCTGCGGTCAAAGTAATAGAAACGGGGTTTATGAATTTAAAGAAGATATTTCGAAAACCTGACGTTTTTTTTTTCTTCTAATATTTTAAAGTATAGTTACTTGATAAGTACACAAGATAAGCACATGATATTTCGTTCCAAACAAATAAGGGTACTGTCTAGGTTTGCTATTATATACCTCAAGACTAGGTATTTATTTTTTTAGCAAAATTTGATCGCAACAAGTAAGCTCCCTTATTTTTGTATAACTAGAGTTCGTCCAGCGGTTGAAATTCAACCGTTAACAAGTTAAGGTGTTATCTTCGGCCTGGTCGAAACTCACATACTCTACACTGCACTGAAAGTCGGTTTTAAATAAATGTTAAAAGACGTTGAAGAAGTTGAATAAGTCGAAAAAGTCGAAAAAAAAACGATAAATGTTAGAAAGGTTGACAGAGGTTGAGCTTGTATAGTTTGCGATATATGCTGCAGTTAAATTTAAAATTTAGGGCGGTGACACACCCACTGGTACAATCCAGCCCAGTTTTGATCCAGAAATAGCTTTCCATAAATAAACCCCTTGCACCAAATTTTAGTATGATTGCTCACTTAATTCGATAAATATGCCACTTAACGTGTTTTATTTGTATGGGAGGTGCCACGCCCACTGGTGCGATCCCATCAAAATTCATTTATTTTCAAAGCTTATGGTAACTGACATCTATACACCAAATTTTGTGAAGATTACTCTTATAGCACACTGTCTATAACAATAAACGTTTTTTGCTTATATGGGAGGTGCCACGCCCACAGGTATTATTGGATCAAATTTTTGTAATAAGAGACCTTATAGCAAGTTTATCCACCTCATAAAATTTCATAGCGATTACGTTGTTAGTTCTCTTAATATAACATTTACAAATATTGTGGGCGGTGCCACGCCCTTCAACAAGTTTTTTCAGTAAAGTGGCTGAGCTTGTATTGATGAATGCTTCCAGCGGCATCATCTCCAAAATTTTTATGAAAATCGTTTAAGCCACTTTTGAGATATATAGAATCAAAATTTTTAGCTGTTGAAAAGTGCCACGCCCACTTTTACGATTCCGCCCACTTTTATCACAATTCAAGATATATTTTAAATATACCCGTTTACCAAATTTCATAACAATATCTTGCACGGCTTATTAGATATGGTGGTATAAAGGTTAAAATTTAGGGCTGTGCCACGCCCCTGTAGGAAGCTTTGAAAACTTGAAAGCTAACCTAATCCTAATCTTGTTCACATGTGCATCAAATCACCAATTTTCATCAAAATCGCTGCAACTTTTTTCAAAATTGACCTGGGTATATATACATAGGGTATGGGCGGTAGGCGTGTCCGTTAACCGATTTCGCCCATTTTCAATAGAAAGATGCCTGCAAGAAGATGTGACCTGTGTGTGAAAGTTTCATTTAATTAGCTCTCTTGGTTTTCCCGTAAACCTGATTTCAACAAACAGACAGACAGACAGACGGACAGACAGACGGACATCGCTAAATCAACTCAGGTGGTGACGCTGATCAAGAATATATATACTTTTTCATACCTGTCACTCCTCCTTCTATGTGTAACAAACGGATGGACAAAGTGAATATACCCTCGGTGAAGGGTGTAAAAATGCTTTTGGTATTAAAAAACTGATATAAGAAAGAGCTTTTTTTGTCATCGCTTTTAAAAATAAAAATCATTCTCAAATGTTGCCCTATCCCTATATCTATATCTTCTTAGAGTTCAATATACATACCTAATTTCATCAAAATCATTCAATTAGTTTAGCTAAGGAAACATATTTTCCTGTTAAGAGCGTGGCACCACCCACATAAAAAAAATCTTTAATCTATCTCCATACTGAATTTCATCAAAATCGATCCATTAGTTAAGTTGCTAAAACAGCATTTTAAAACAAATGCGTTTCCTCAGGGTTCAATCTATTTCTGAATTTCATCGAAATCGGTCCATTAGCTTAGTAGTAAAACAATTTTACCTGTTAAGGACGTGGTACAGTTCACTCAAAACAAATATCTTTACTCAAGATTCAATCTATCTTCATACCCAATTTCATCAAAATCGGTGTAGTGGCACTGCCGTTATACCGCTCTTTCCCATTAGTGGCGATGCCACGCCTCCTTAATAAACTTGAAGATTTTAATACCTTTTTTAAGGTTCCAATCTATCTCCAAATCAAATTTCACCAACATCAGTCCACTTGTTTAACCGTGGAAACGTATTTTCCTGATGAAGGCGTGGCTCCGCTTACTATTAAAAAAACTTCACATTCTGCACTGGTTCTCTTCATAAATATTACAACAAAAAAAAAACGAAGCGATTATGTTGTGTTATGGCAGTTAAAAAAGGATGCATGTATAGATATTCCTCACTCTCTCACAAACAAACAGTAAGAAGCTGTTGCATGTCTTAACTCTAAGATTCGATTACGGGCTGTCCATTAATTACGTGAGGTGTATTTTTGAAAATTCGGACCCCCCTCTCCTCCCCTTGATGAGATTTGGTGAGCTCTGTCGGGACCCCCCACCCCCTCCCATCCATGAGACTTGACTTGTAATTTTTAAATGTAATCTGCTATAATAATGCTTAGTCTCTGTATCAAAAAGTTTACGTGAAATTTTTATTGTGAGACTTGGTGAGATTATTCCGGACCCTCTCCCCCCCTATTTTGACTCACGTAATTTATGGACTTCCCATTATAGTATTCAAAAACTGAACAGGAAAGAGTAATTTTTTGTCATCGCTCCAAAAATTTAGATCATAGTACCATGTTGCTACATTTCTACCACTATCTCTTTCTCTTACTTAGGGCGCAATCTATCTTCATACCAAATTCATCAAAATCGGTTCATTAGCTTAGCTGTGAAAACATATTTTCCTACTGGGGGTTGGTACCGTACACTTTAAATAGCAAATAGCTTGCCTCAGGGTTCAAGCTATCTCTGTACTAGGGGTGGCAATCCCGGGATCCCGGGATTTGCTCTAAATATAGGCTAAAGTAATCCCGGGATTATAAAGAGGCAATCCCGGGATTTTCGGGATTAGAAAAAAGTTTTATATTATATAATAAATATTCTTTTATGTGACACATTTAAGTACAAAATCTGCAAAATAATTGTTTTCAATACATTTGATGTGCATGAATTATTATTGCATCCTGAAAAATCCACTTCAATTGTGTCTGAACCTTAAATTGAGTAATAATATTTTTTTTTTATTGTAGCAATTTTTTGCTTAAGATTTTCTTAAAAAAAAATTCACATAACAAAAAAAAAATATCTTTTTTAATACTTTGACTAATTTTAAGAATTTTTTACTAAGTGCGATTTGTATTGAAAATTGATAGTTCAGGATAAAAATGATAAAATGTAAAATTTAGACTAAAATTATTTTTATCAATAACAGAAATGCTAAAAATGCAATAGAAAAACAACATAAGCACAACATATCTATTTTTTATAATAAAATACAAATCTGCTACACAAAATATAGGTTTGTCTTCAAAAAAAAAAAACAAAAAAACCACAACCGACCTTGATTTGACATTGAAATTTTGACCCATACCTAGACCTATCAAAATTTTAGTTCTGAGATATAATTAAGCTTTTGTCTGAAGCTTTTTTTCTGAAATAAGCTTCTAAAGATTTTGACAACTTAAATGAAGCACACTTATGGGTGCGTCTACTGAGAGCGCGCCATTCGGTGCCACTAAATGCCATTACTGTCACATTTGAAGAAGGTGATAAAGTATTAATCAAGTACAAAGTGTGGTACACGAATTTTTAAATGTAAAAATAAAATTGAATAATAAAATTGATAGTTTGGTCATAAATGCTTGATTATCCTCTATCATCTTCTTTTAATAGTGACTATCTTCTACTAGTCAAACTTAGTAAATGTGATTTAGATGTATTAACACCCGAAGTGTTCTAAGTCAATTTTTAAGCTATTATTTTTTCTATTATTTTGCGTGCTTATTCTCCATTGTTACGCTGTGAAATAAAGCAATTTTAATTTTATATATACAATAGTATAAACTTCTCGTTTTTTTTTTTTTTTTTTTGTAGTTCTGCATGCATTTACTAGAACCATCAATCCCGGGATTGGAAACTTCGATCCCGAAAATCCCGAAACTCAAAAAAGCTCCGGGATTGCCACCCCTACTCAGTACCAAATTCCATAAAAATGGGCACATTAGCTTTTTCCTGTTAGAGTTGCTGCCACTCCTCCTCAAAAAATTTGAGTTTCTAGAAATCTTTTTAGGGTTCAGTCTATATTCTAACAAAACTTTATCAAAATCGGTCTGCTAGCTTAGTAGTAATGACGTATTTTCCTGTAAGAGGCGTGGCACCGCCCACTAAAAAAAATGTTTTTACTCAAGATTCAATCTACTTACATACCAAACTTAATCGAAATCGGTGTAGTGGCACAGCCGTGAAACAGTTTTTCCCCATTGGGCGCTATGCCACGCCTCCTAAAAAAATTTGTGTTTATAAAAATCTTTTTTAGTATTCAGTCTATATCCTAACAAAATTTCATCAAAATCGGTCCGTTAGTTTCGTAGTAACAACGTATTTTCCTGTAAGAGGCGTGGCACCGCCCACCAAAAAAATATATTTTTACTTAAGATCCAATCTGTCTACATACCAAATTTCATTAAAATCGGTGAAGTGGCACAGCCGTGATAGCGTTTTTTCACATTTGAGGCGATGCCACACCCTTTTTTAGAAATCAGAGTTTCTAATAATCTTTCTTAGGATTCAATCTATCTTCAAAAAAAATTTCATCAAAATCGGTCCATTAGTTTAGTAGTAACGACGTATTTTCCTGTAAGAGGCGTGGCACCGCCCCTTAAAAAAATTTATTTTTTCTTAAGATCCTATATATCTACATACCAAATTTCATTAAAATCGGTGCAGTGGCACAGCCGTGATAGCGTTTTTTCACATTTGAGGCGATGCCGCGCCTCTTTTTAGAAATCAGAGTTTCTAGTAATATTTTTTAGGATTTGGTCTATCTTCAAACAAAATTTCATCAAAATCGGTCCATTAGTTTAGCCAAGGAAACGTTTTTCCTTTTTAGGGGCGTGGCACCGCCTACTATTGAAAAACAAAGTGTACATGTCCCTCCTTCTCCTCCCAACCTTTTCAAAAAAAAAAAAAAATTGAGCGATTACGTTGTGCTATGGCTGAGAAAAAGTGGTGCAACCGTTTAGAGATTGCCTATTTATATAATGATGATACTCCAATGATTTTTTTGAGTTTTTGCATTTACTTAAGTGGACCGTGGAAAGCATTTACGACAGAGCAAAGTATAATTACTAAGAATTCCATTTCGCAAGGTGAGACTTTAACGGAAACTTAAAATTGTATCGGATGTTCATTGAAAATGATTTAGAATACGATGAAATACACAAATACACGAAAAATACGAGAAAGAAAGCTTTCTATGTCTCCCCGGGACGTGAATTGCCCAATACGGGTTTCGATACATAATCCGTTTTTGCCTGCTGCGGCAATAAAGAAAGTGCTTAATATAGCAGCGAGTGTAGAAAACGTTAAAAGAAAACTCAGGGAAACCAATTTGAGTGTCCAGAATCCATAACCACTTCCGTGGTTTAAAAAAATGCATATCACAAAAAGATCGGATTTTGCGCACGGGTCACAGAATCCACAACAAAAGGCTCAAATAATGATATAGAAAAGAAAGTCAAGGTAGGAAATATAATTTTTTGACTTTAAAATAAATTGCTGGGTCCCAAATAGCTTATATAAAAGTAATAAAATTCAAAACTAGAGCATTATATACAGTTGCGTATCGTGGCGGCGGCACTTTTTCACAGTAAATAAAAATATTTTGTACTCTGACAAGCTGCTTGTCATAATTCAAATTCCTTCTTTGAGTCACAAACTCATGTGTTACATCGCATGTGTAAATAACCTCTAGTCAGCATTTCCTAAACGGGCACGTTGGTTTCAAATGGGAACTTACAAAATATTTTGGCACTCTTTGGGACTTGAAAAAATTTATTTTGGCACACATCTTTTTATTCAATTTTAGAACATTAGAACCACTTCAGCATTATTTTGTATCAACATTTTCTTATGCATAAAAGTTATGAATCAATGTAAAAAATATTTATTAGAAAACAATAATTATCAATAAATAATATTTCTTAACAATAATAATTAAAAAGCTATTTTAAAAATATTCCTTAGAATTGGACAATATTTTCAATTAAAAAAATAATAGTTACTTTGGGTCCCTGATAAATATATGTATTGTATGTATGACTAAAATTTGAAAATTAATTTTTCTATATGATACAGGGCTAAATTTTCTCATCAATATAATTAATTTCAGACATACGGCTTCAAAGTAGAAACTCTAAAAAAAACCAATTTTCTGATAAAATTTCAATCATAACAGCCTTATTACATATATATGTTATACCATTGGAATGTATTATACTATGAAATTTAAGTCTCGTCTGCATTTTATGAAAATTTGAAATTAATTGGCTGACAACTGCCTAAAGTGCATTTTTTTTTAATTTTGTAATTTATACTGAATATTAGGCTCCATCGAAAATAATCATTAGGTTATTCGGATTCTACGGAAAGTTTTACTACAGAAATTTATATCGCCATTTGTTGTGTGAAAGTTTTTGTAAATTTGTTGTTCCCTGTAGTTGTCATGATTTTCAAATTGTAAATGGACTGTAAAAGTATAGTTGTACTAAAAATGTCATCCCATTGAAACAAGAATGACCTATTCCTCACCACTGTTCTTTCACATACTCGTGTTTTGGGACTTAAGGATTGGGTCACTCTTTTTTTGTCAGCCGCTGTTTTTCAATATAATTTACCAAAAAAGTACTGACATAAAAAAAGTTTTCAAATTAAGTTTTGATTAAAAAACTATGATTATGATTTTTTAAAAGTGAACAACCCCATACAGATATGTAGACCTATGTGAACATCATTATAAGTCTACTACGAATTCTTAATTTAAATTGAAAAATAGCTATTCACTTTGTTCCACATGACATCAAAACGAAATTTTTTTTTGTAAAAATAATATTCATTGTTTTGAGCTGATTGACCTTGTGATCTTAAACATAGGAATTACTTGTAGAATGTAGAGAACAATTCTTGCAATAACTAGGGAAAACTCTTAAGTTTCTTGTTCCATACATCTTCAATTGCAAAGTTGAAAAACTTTTATCGATTGACACCGGTGTGTGTCCATTGCTACCCAGCAGGCAAATGAGCAAGGCCTTACTCGGAGAAGGCCTGCTAGCACTGCTGCGATTATATAAGGACTTCTCAAAACTAGATTTTCATGCAAATAAAAATACAATTACAGAAGGCATAATATGCCTTCCCACAGGAGACGTGCTATCAGGCCTGATATTAGAAGGCAAAGAAGAAGGACTCCATTTACTTTAGCGCTTTTCTGTTTCTTTTTTATTTCATGTATTGCAATGTTTTATGATTCGGCATTACTTTTTTGTCATATGCATTGTATATATACGACATCAAAAGTAGACACATGGTTAGAAATTAAAAGAAGTATGCATATTGCCAGGCTAGTCTTCTGTTGTTTCATGAGATGTTAAGGAGGTAGAGTTATGTGTATTCCTTGTCAAATTGTAAATTAAGAAACATCACAAAAAACAAAATTATTAAGAAAATATCAACGCAAATGAGATGGCGCGGATAAAAAAAAAAAACAAAACAATTAATATTACCATGTATTAAAATTAAATTTTTGCCAAGTACTTCTGAGAGTCCTTCTACGGTAAGCGGTCTTAGAAAGCCTGCTAAGGAAGGCCTGTTTTCTTCGGCCATTTCATATAAAAAAGAAAGTACGTTTGAAAGGAGGGTGGAAGGCCTTATACTTACCAAGGAAGGCCTTCTAGGAGCACTGTTAGCTCCTGACTTTGCCTACTGGGTATGTAAGCGCTTCAATGTATGCATCATAAGTGCTCATGTTTGTTTCCTTATTAGTGTATCAACAACAAAATTTGACTACTTGGACCGCATCCAAGTAGAAGTTACAATCATGCTGCAACAAATAAAATATCATATTTATCTTTTTAAAATAAGAATTTGACATCTTTTGCAACAAATTCAATACAAAAGTTCGAAAGAAATAACAAAAACGAAAATCGTAATAAAAAGAAGAAAAATACAAACAACTTTGAAGAAAAACACTAAATTTGTGTTATTTGTTCAAAACTGGGTTACTGCATTGCCATCCATTGCATCGGAGAAGTAGGAAAAGCATAAATGTGCATGAAGCCCCCAACAAAGATTAAAGACACAAACCATATAAATACGAACAAGAACAAAAATAAAATCAATTTAAGCCACAAAACTTAATAAAAGTAGAAAAAAACAAAGACAAAAAGCAAATAAAATAAACTGGCGACAGTGCAAACTAAAAATGCGGAAACAATCGAAAACACAGAGGAAGAAGGTGGCAATTTAATAAAACACTTGACTGCGCTCAAGTATTGCATACATTTTGGCGCATTGTATAGAATTTCGCAGAAGCTGCTGTGCTCTTGTTTTTACTTCCGATTGTTTTTGTTTTCTCTTGTCATGATGATGTTGCTTGAATGTTGCAACAATTTGAAAAAACAAAATTGCACTCCATTACTTTGCGTTATTTTCTGGGACAAAATCGCATGTTCAATGATGGGACAAACTTACCAAAAATGCTACAGCGAACTTGCAAAAATTTCAAATATTGAAAAAAATACTTCAAGATGTCGTTACTGAACACAATTTGTAGTTTATAGCAACATCAACTGTTATTGGTTTTTTAGCAAAGTCGAATATGTACATAGTTCAATATGTACTGCAAAAATGCAGCGCCTTAAAGTATGCAGTACCTACGATATTAAATACACATCGAAGCTTTAATTTCTCGTAAAATTTGCATTAACTTCAAGCACCTTAAATTTATTCTAGGAATTAGATTTCATTTCCAAGGTTGCTGTTTTTGCAACTTCCTGCCTTGGCCCCCATTCACCTTCCTCTTTCAACCCTATACATTTTTATTATCTTTTTAGCATTTCTGCAGGTGGAAATTTGCATAGGAACTGCATATTCCGCCTTTTGCTATCGCGTTACACTTGTGCTGCCAGTTCCTGCTCACCTTTTGCCGCTGTCTACCACTGTAACATCTCACATACATTTAAATATTTGTAAATTCACCGTTAAATTGAGTGAAATAAATATTTCCATCTTTCATGCTTGTCTGTGCGTGTCTTTGTCTACCCGTAGCACAGCTTGTACGTAAGCTAAAATGCTGCAAAATATGCAAAGGGTATTGCAAATTAAATAACACTCTTTCAAATATACACATACATATGTACATACAATATCTGTTTATGTATGAGTGTACGGTATATGTTTGTATATTTGCGTAGAAAATGAGCAGATTCGCTTGGAATTTTGCATGTAAACTTGTTTTGATTACATTAGAAAAATGCAAATTTCGGTATGCGGTAAAAATGGATGAATATGTTTATTGGTTCTTCGAGCTACTGGGTCAATAGTGGCACATATAAGCACATGCTCGCACACTCGCGCGTATCCCTTCAAAAGAAAAAAAATTGACGTAACGCATGTAATTTCGATGTCAGCAGATATCGTCTTTTTATGGTATGAAAATAAGAAATCATATCAAAAATTTGAATCTAAAGCAGAGCACTTGATTTTTTTTAAGCAATTCAAAAAATTAGGTATGCATTTTGAAAATTATTCTAGTAACATTCTTTTTTATTTTGCAATAAAAAATTATATGGGTATGCATAGAAGTCAGAGAAAACTCTTAACTTAATTTGTGATGCTGGATGATATAATTGAGAATAGATCCAATCATTTCATATTGTGTTTTTCCTTTTGTAGTTTTGGGTACTTCAAACTTTTAAATAATACCTACTACTCGTGCTTGAACAGAAGAATATGTTCCGCAGATTGCTAAAGTTCATTTTCATATTTCCTTCATTGATTGGTTATATAAGAATTTTGTCTGAAAAAAGGTCTCAAAACTTAACTAAATTTCAGTTCATTCAATCAACCACCACTTCTATGCTTATATACCGATTTTCCTACAAATTACATTATATGTTACCGTCAATAGAATCAAATTTCTTAAGAAAGTCAAGAATTTAGATGTATTGTTGAATATTTTAGGTATTTTAATGTAGTTTCGGATTCAGACGTCTGCTTTTTGTCTTTATGATTATCGAAAAATTATCATAAAGACCGAAGCAAGCCTGCCAAGACCAATTTCTAGGTTCTAGGCTTCTTCTCGATGTTAAGAGATTTTATGAGATTACAACTATATTTTCGCCACTCATTTTTAGCCTGACAATCTGTTATATGAGTAGGTGCTACCAAAAAAAGTTCAAGGAGTTGTACTTGCATCACCCGATTACTCTACGCCTAAATGTAATACCTGAATATGCAAATTGCTTGAAGTAATTGCAAATAAGAAACTGCTGAATAAACAAAAGGTCAATTCATATAATTATATCTATGCAATAAATTAAGCTAGGAAATTCTCATAGCACCGTCGTGTTCACCAGCTTCTGCTCTATGAGAAAGCTTTTGAGAACCAAGTTTAGATAAAATGGATGATGTCTATTAGTACGTTTATGCGACAGCTTAGTTCGTTTTGACTGAGTACCCCATGACTCACTGTACACACTGTAGTGAGCGCTGACCCAAAACGTATGCAGACGTAAAAATACCTATTTTTGTGCTTTTTAATTAAATCTGTTCAGAGAAAAAAAATTCAAATAACTGACACTTCAATTTCTAAGCTATTTGACACTAATTTTCAACTCGCTCTGAAATTGTGTGGTGTTTATGCACACTTTCAAAACGGTTCGAACAATTAAGTACCGATCTAAAATCGTGAAAACACATTGTGCGTTCAAAACGCTTTGAAATTGAGTTTATGCATATGCTCTGAATCAGGGCGAACTCAGTAAAAACGAACTAAGCTGTCGCATAAACGTAGTATATCTATCTATCTACTATTATTAAACGATGTGGATTCTGGGCACTCAAATTGGTTTCCCTGAGACTTCTTTTAACGGTTCCTACACTCGCTGCCATATTAAGCACTATCTTTATTTCCGTAGCAGACAAAAGCGGATTATGTATCGAAAGCCGCATCGAACAATATACGTCCCGGGGGGACATGGAAGGCATTCGGCCTCGTGTTTTTCGTTTGTTGTTTTTAATTTATGTATAACATACGCTATAAGTACGTAGTAAAAAATTAGTATTTGATAAAAAAATTTGATTTACAATAATCAGTTGAGATTGATGAGAAAATTAGGGTAGAAGGGGGAGGCTTCGACACCCTAACAAATAACTAATTTTTTCTTTGAAATGCAATTAAGCATGTAGTTTTGAATACACATAAGTTATTTATTCATAAATTGATTCAGATCCTCAAATTGTCTGTCAAACCAATTCAAATTCTTATCATATTACATGTAATTTTTTGTTCGTCAAATTGTTTCACAAACAATTTTAGTAGTTGTGCAAACGATGTTTATCTGGAGTTTGCGACTTTTCTGGCATTTGTTCGGTTCAAAACCGGTTGACGTCCTTGATACAAATACCTTTTTTAGTACAAATATGTTGTTTTAAAAAATAAATTATTAAAATCGGTTCAGCATATTTTGCGGTTTGGTGTTACAAACCATTTCCATATAAGCAATTTTATATATTTAGTATAGATGAATGCTTAAGGAATGAAAACAACCACGTTTGTTTACTTATCGGGTGCAGAAAAACTCTACATTTATCTATCTACTATTAAACGAGCTGAAATTGTATATTTATATATTTATTTATATGTGGCTGAACTTTATTTCGAAAACGGCTGCAGCGATTTTGATAAAACTTCAAGATTTCGTGCATATGTGAACAAAATTAAGATTGGACTAGGTTTTAAGTTTTTCAAGTTTCTAACAAGGGCGTGGCACAGCCCTAAGCTTTAATTTTAATAACGTGATAACTCGCAAACCATTTAAGGTATTGAAACAAAATTTGGCAGACGGATGCAGATCATCAATATCTTAAACGCTATCAAAATTGGGCGGAATCAGAATAGTGAGCGTGGCATATTTCAATAATTGAAAACTTTGATTCGATATTACTCGAAAACGGCACTGACGATTTTCATAAAAATTTTAAACTTAATACCGCTGAATGCAGTCATTATAACAAGCTGTTCCACTATACTGGAAAAGCTTATTGAAAGGCGTGGCACAGCCCACAATATTTATGAACGTTATAATAAGAGAACTAACAACGCAATCGTTATGAAATTTAACATATTAAATATACTGGCTATTGGGTATCTTGTGACCAAAAGTGGGCGCAACGACACCTGTGGGCGTGGCACATTCCATACAAGCGAAAACAGTTAAATGCTACATTTATTGTTCTATGAGAGTAATATTTTTTAAATTTGGTATAGAGATGTCGGTTACTATAAGTTTTGAAATTAAATGAAAATCGACGAGATTGCATCAGTCGGTGTGGCACCTCCCATATAAGCAAAAAACATTAAATGTTATATTTAGTGTACTATTGGAGTAATATTCTTTAAATTTGATGAAGAGGTGTTGTTTACTATAAGCTTTGGAATTATATGAATTTTGATGGGTTTTCATTAGTGGGCGTGGCACCTCCCATACAAACTTATAGCGCTAAATGCCATATTTCGCGTACTATAGGAGTGATTCTAATAAAACTTGGTAGAGAGATGTCGGTTACTATAACCTTTAAAATTAAGTGAATATTGATGGGGTTAAATCAGTGGACGTGGCACCTCCCATGCCTGCAAAATCGTTATAGTTATATTTAGTGTGCTGTGAGTGTAATTTCATTAATATTTGGTGTTAAAGTGTCGGTTACCATAAGTTTTGAAATTAAACGAAAATCGACGAGATTGCATCAGTGGGTGTGGCACCTCCCATATAAGCAAAAAACTTTAAATGTTATATTTAGTGTACTATTGGAGTAATATTCTTTAAATTTGGTGTAGAGGTGTCGTTTACTATAAGCTTTGAAATTATATGAATTTTGATGGGATTTCATTAGTGGGCGTGGCACATCCCATACAAACTTATAGCTAAAAATGCCATATTAGGCGCACTATAGTAGTGATCCTAATAAAATTTGGTTTCAATATATTCAGTCTTATTCAACTTAGTTCGAGTTTTTCAACCTCTTTCAACTGTTTCAACATTTACACCCTCTTTCAACTTTTCTCAACATTTCCATATTTTTTCGACTTTTTCAACCTAATTCAACTTTTTTCGAGTTTTTCAATCTCTTTCAACTGTTTCAACATTTTTCAACATCTTTCAACTTTTCTCAACATTTTTCATATTTTTTCGACTTTTTCAACCTAATTCAACTTTTTCGAGTTTTTCAATCTCTTTCAACTGTTTCAACATTTTTCAACATCTTTCTACTTTTTTCAACATTTTCCACATTTTTTCGAATTTTTCAACCACATTCTCAACCTCATTCAACTTTTTCCGAGACTTTCAACTTTTTTCGAGCTTTTGAATCTTCTTCAACTTTTTCAACACTTTAATATACCATCGAATTTATCAAACTTTTTCACCTGCTTTAACCTCTCTCAATATTTTTCAACATTTTTCATATATAATAAACTTCTTTAAAATTTTGTTTGATGTGTTTTCGGGTTTTCAACCCTATTCAATATTTTTTAAATATTTCCGACTTCTCATTCAATCGCATTACATTTTTTGACTTTTTCAACCTCAAAACGAAAAACCGAACGATGGTCGGTCTCCTGGTACTGTTCAAGTTAATCCTCAAAATTACAAAATTATTCTCAAACTGAATTCGAAAATCGAATAACAGTAAACACAAACAGCTTTATTTTTATAGAAGGGATAACCGTACAAACAAATTAATTTGATATTTTTTTTTTTTTTGTAAAAATACTTATGACTTACAATTTTTTGATAAGTTAAAAAAATATGACCAATTTACCTAGCTTATGTTAAGAAAACGAAATATATTAAAAAAAACAATTTTTTTTAACTTGTATACCTTTAAGCGGCTTTACTACCATCGGTGAGGACTTTTGAAAAGTTATTAACAATACCAACATAAATTCAAGAACATCATTTTATAAAGTTCTCAATTATCTCTTAATTTAAGTAAAGTGTTACTTGCGTGATACCAGAAGATGCTTCAATTGCAATTTCAGAGGCTAAGAGACAAATTTAACCAGTAGTCTGCAGTTAGGTACAAGTCTTTTAAGAAATTTTAGAAGTGATTCAGACAACCCGTTTTTTTTTTAATTTGTATAGAAAAATATTGAATGAACAATTTGATCGAATGTCTTTGAAAAATCTGTATATTTAAGAAGCAGCTGCCTTTGATCTTATAAAGATCCTACATCTTGTTAAACACCTCTTTAGACTTTTTTTTTTTTTAAGAAAGCTTATTCATCTTTTTTGCTTGGGCATTGTGACCTATAAGATTCTGTGGTCAACTATTGGCTAACTGCCATCATTTAAATGGCAATTTGTTAAAAAACCGCAACTTTTAACCCCAAGCTAGATATAAGAATGTTTTCATCCCATTGGAAAAGTTTTGACAATTTGAAACCGCCCTTGTTAAAATTTTTCGAATTGAAGTTTGACCAAAAAATTTGTTTTTTAAAAAAAAATAACTTTCCTAATTAGCTTTTTTTTCTTAATATAAAGTGATAAAACTTAAATAAAGATCGTTTTGATTCGAACCTAATTTTTAGGGATATTCTTAAGACATGAATTGAAAACTTTTTTAAATATGATCCATTAAAAGCAATTTCAATTGCTTTTGATTCTATGCTCCTATTTGCTATTTTTGTCTTACTTTTTTATGTTAATGTTAAGAAATAGTACTGAACATTTTATTTGTCTTTGAGATATGTAAGTTTTTGAGACTTCCTTATTTATTTTTGTCCTTCTCTTGCTCTCATTTTATAGCACAATGAGTCAAAATCCCTGACTTTTGTGTTCAACTTCTTTTAAATATCTATTTTATTTTAATTTTTAACAGCGTTTTTATCATAGTCTCTCATTTAATCACAGTCTCAGTTTTTTTTAATGTGAACACAGCTATTTCATATTACTGTACTACATACGTAAATGCGAAAATTTGAATGCTAAATAGTAGCGATTAGGTTTCACTCGTGTAATGAAACAAGCGAAAACTAGGTAACTCGCGCTTTGGTAAAACCAAAGGCAGAAAACTAACTAATTAGCAGTACTGCATTTCTAAGATTCTGACACCTTTTCACACTTACATACAGCAATATTGCAAGACAAAAGAGTCTTAACAACAAAGCGCATAATATGTTAAAAAGGTGATAACAACTAAATAAAGTTAAAAAATGAATAAAACCAAGTCAGTCGAGCAACAAAATGGTCAAGAAGCGTGAACAGCTCGTAAGATCAAAAGCTGCAGCCTTTTAAAGCGTCAGTCGCATTCGGTGCGTTAACTAGGAAAGCCTACGGGTGCAGTTAATTAAAAAATTAAATCACGAAAACAAAAAAAATTTTTTGAAGTAAACAAAAAATAAAAGAAATCAAAGGGAAATGCAATTCTAAGAACACTAGACGAGATAATTAAAATCAGTCTGACTAAGAGCATTTAGAGTCAAATTCACAGCACGATACTTCAAGATAAAAATAAAACTGAAAAAAAAACCCAAATGTCAATTTGTGATTTGTGTTTATTGTTTGTTCTCAAGTGGAATTGGATATAATTCTGTGTTTGCAGCGAAATTTGCGCTCTATACAGGGTGTTTTAATGATACGCGAGTAGCATCATCAATAAGGAGCATTAAGCGTTATTAATAAAATGGTAATTTTGCATTTATAAAAAAATCGTTTCTGTCATAAAAAATTGCACAATTTGGATTGAAATTAAAAAAAAAAATTATAAATTATTAATATTTGCTGTTTGCGGGTATTGTAAGTGGATAACTCAAAACAAAACAAGTTCGAAAAACTAATTTAAAAAGATTTGACCATTTATTGCAGCAATGTCTCCAGAACTAAACAATGCCGCTAAAGGCAAAATAAATATATTTATTTTTTAAAAAAAAACACACTTATGTGGAGATGTTTTTGTATGTACATTAATGATTGCAATGATTAATCGATTTTGGATATTTAAATATCCAAAAGAAGAGTGAATTTTAAAAAATCCTACCAAGCGACAGGTAAGAGGTTTTGTGATTTTTAAAGCTTTTTGGGTAGAGGAAGGATTAGCCTGAAATGAATATTTTTATTTTTCCGAACTTTTTTGGTTAACCTGTATTTTTGTGAGGTAGAATTTATGTAACATAAAATTTCCAAAATTTTGATGGAAAATCGATCCAGGCAAATTTGAAGACTTAAAGAAAAAAGCTCGAAATTCAAATATCCTATGTGGGTTGCTATAATAAAACAGATTTGATTGAATGAAAAGTTGGACGGTAATTTTTTTTTTTTTTTTTTTGTTTTTTTGTTTTTGTCTCATAGAGGGCTATTGGGTAAAAATTTACCCATGCCATATCTCTGGTGTGCCGATAGGGAAAAGTATTATTTTTTCATCAGCAACTTCTATTGATCCTAACGAAATTTTATCAAAATTGTGGGCCTTCCGGTACCAGTCTGGAATGCGTTAAAAGTTGAAATGAGATCAAAAATCCAAAGATTCAATTTTGAAGGCTTATTGTTTCGAGAACTATGAGAGATATTGTTGTAAAATTTGGTAAATAAGCAGAAAACACCAAAAAAACTGGCTACGTATAAGAAAAGTTATTCGCATGAATTCTTAAGAATTTGATCGTACGAATATGTATGAACAGAGTGATTACATTAGATGCAATATAGTTCATATTTTGAGTTGAAGTGCTTATTTTGGGTTGCAGTGTAATGGATCTAGCTAGTGAATCTTGAGTTTGTGGTTTTTTTTTAAGTGTTTCGATGTACATAAGTATAAAACAGTTGTGCATTATAAATATAAAACAAAACTAATACATAAATCTGAAATATTTTTGGATTTTGTACAAGGATTTTTTTGCATGAATTAAGATATTTTTCAATTTTTAGTAGTATTTAAAAAAAATTAAACCAAAACAAAATATTATGTGTTTCTAGTGTAAAAGACTGAAAAGAATCAAAGCTTACATAGTTTAGGACATATGATTCAAAAATGTTTGGGGCATGTAGTTAAATCAAATGCATAATAAATTACGATTCATAACACAGGACCACAAAAAAAAAATGTCTTATATGTTTTAAGCGAACTAATATGAATAAGTAATACATACCAATCTGTTTTACACAGTAATCAGTCCTTGTTAATATGAAATGATATTATTTAAAACATAAAACCAACTTAAGAATATAAAAATCACAAAATGCAGAAATATTGTAAGAATAAACATTGTTTTGAAATGAATTTAAGCTAAGCCATTTTTAAATATGATTTCAAAACCTTTTACTATTATTATTTTTCAAAATTCGCCAAGTCCCGAGGTTCAACTTTCAAAACCAGCCAAGTCCACGTTTTCAATTTCAAAACCCGCCAAGTCCACAGTTTTTGTTTCAAAACCCGCCAAGCCAAACGTTTTTTTATTATAGTCCTTATAGATTAGGTCATAAAATGTAATGAAAAATCAGGACTTTTAAAAAACTTTTGATAACTATTACAATGGATCAATCTAATTTTTTACTATAGTTAAATATCAGTGGGATAAAGTTTTTTCGTTTTTCTCAAAAACGCAAAATACGGACTTGGCGGGTTTTGCATCTCAGCTCTTCATTTATTACTTATCCATAAAAAAAAACTTAATAAGGCGGTTTATGTGCTAGAATACACAAAAATGTTATTTTCCACCAAGACTTTGAACATTTTCCCAAAGAAAAGCAGCGATGGGCAAAATACGTAAAATGAGCCACTTGGGTCTCATAACAACAAACACGTCGTTTTCTTAAGCAAAATAACCAAAGCAACAAACACATGCACTCGCCACTGCTAAGCACATTTTTATCGTTGTAGTTTTTTATACATATGAGAGCTATGAACGCAATTTGTAGTAACTATTGTTTTTGTTGCATTATTCAGAAAGAAAAAGCAAAAAACCGAAGCGAGCGAACAAGGAAACAACAATGCGCACATTGAGAACAGCTTCTCTCGTTTCGTTTGGTCAGTGTACTTTCATTTCTACACTCATGTTGAACACCTAAATTAGAATACTAATTTTGACAAAAGATTCTGTGGTATTTTTATTTTTGTGCAATTTAGGTATATCTGTTGGCAAATTTTCCTTTTCAACACTGATCGCTTTTACTTAGGCTCAATTGTTTTAGTGAGACTATGTTATGAGTAACTTTGCCTTCACCCACTTAGATATAAGAAACTCATTGAAAGAGAGAAAGATGAAAGAAGCTTTCATGCTTTTTTTGCTAACGCATATAAGTATATACGTATACATATATATATGTTATATTACATCTTATTTATATATGGGGTAAAACACGCGAAAACGCCAGCGTAAAAATTTTTTGGCTCCGATTTGGCTGAAATTTGGTATTATTGTAATATCGATGTCCAGCAATAGAACTGCGTTCAGGAATTCGCCCTAGTATTATTTGTTGTTTAGATACGCGGGTATGAAATTCACGATTTTTGTACTTTTTCAGAATAAGTGTTTTTTTTCAAAAATTCATAGCTTACAGTAAACTCTATCAATTAATAATTGGTAAACCTATGATTTTAGGTTTTTTCTAGTACTTTTCGAAAAAAAATATTGTTTTTGAAAAAAATAAATTTTTTGCAAAAATTTTGCGAATTTAAAATTATTTTTGCATTTTTTTTAAAAAAACCATTTTTTAAAATTTTTTGTTTTATTTTTAAAAAAACTTTGATTTATTCTACGCTTAATTCCGTAAAAATTTTTATGGGGAAAAAATTATTTATATTTTTTTTATAATTTAAAAGAAAAAATTAAAGAGCTAAGATTTTGAAAATTGAAATGAATTTTTGAATTTTTTTTGAAAAACCCATTTTTGAATATTTTTTTGTTTTTACATTTTTAGGTTTTTACTTGTACTTTTCAAAAAAAAATTCTGATTTTAAAAAAAAAAAAATTTTCGCAAAAATTTTGCGAATTTGAAAAATATTTTTGCATTTTTTTTTAAAAAACCATATTTTAAAATTTTTTTGTTTTTCTTAAAAAAAAACTTTGATTTATTCTGCGCATAATGCCATAAAAATTTTTGTGGGAAAAAAATTATTTATATTTTTTTTTAATTTCAAAAAAAATTAAACAGCTAAAATTTTGTAAATTGAAATGAATTTTTGAATTTTTTTTGAAAAATCCATTTCTGAATATTTTTTCGGTGAACTTCAGATTACAGCTTGTTCCGCAAGCTTCAATATGATATGCCATAACATGAGGGCAAGTAGTTAATTAAAATGTTTGAGCCCTTAACCTGAAATCTAAAACTGAAATTTAAAATATGTGCAGTAGCCTTTCAACGCGTAGTACAGCGCGCGTTTAGTGGCTTAATCATTTTAATTAACTACTTGCCCTCATGCTTTGGCATAACATTTTGAAGCTTGCGGATCGAGCTGTAATCTGAAGTTCACCGAAAAAATATTTAGAAATGGATTTTTCAAAAAAAATTCAATAATTCATTTCAATTTACAAAATTTTAGCTCTTTAATTTTTGTTTAAATTAAAAAAAAAATATAAATACTTTTTTCCCCGCAAAAATTTTTACGTCATTCAACGCAGAATAAATCAAAGTTTTTTTTTAAGAAAAGTAAAAACCTAAAAATGTAAAAACAAAAAAATATTCAAAAATGGGTTTTTCAAAAAAAATTCAAAAATTCATTTCAATTTTCAAAATCTTAGCTCTTTAGTTTTTTTTAAAATTAAAAAAAAAATATAAATAATTTTTTCCCCATAAAAATTTTTACGGAATTAAGCGCAGAATAAATCATAGTTTTTTTTTTTAAATAAAAAAAAAATTTTTAACAAAATGGTTTTTTTAAAAAAAATGCAAAAATAATTTTAAATTCGCAAAATTTTTGCGAAATTTTTTTTTTTTAAAAACAATATTTTTTTTCGAAAAGTACAAGGAAAAACCTAAAATCATAGGTATACCAATTATTAATTGATAGAGTTTGCTGTAAGCTATGAATTTTCGAAAAAAAACACTTCTTGTGAAAAAGTACAAAAACCGTGAATTTCATACCCACGTAACTCAACAACAAATAATACTAGAGCAAATTCCTGAAAGCAGTTCTATTGCTGGACATTGATTTTAAAATAATGCCAAATTTCATCCAAATCGGAGCCAAAAAATTTTTTCGCTGGCGTTTTCGCGTGTTTTACCCCATATATGTAATAATACTTGCCAACTAAAAGTATGGGGTTGTGTCAGAAAACGGTTTTGATCAATGAAGCAAATAATCGTAAATCGAAAGCTCTTGCCTGGCCGAATTTTGTTTTGACGTGAAATTTATTAAATGACTTTTTTTTTGGGTATACTCGTATACTAACGTAATATAAAAATAAAATATCTTAGAAATAGTTGTTGTTCTAAAAACTTTTACTTTTAATTTTTTATATGTATTACATATTTATAAAATGTTAATAAGATTCCGTGTTCTCCATGTGATGTACAAAATCTAAAAATAGCCTTGTTTCACGCACACATTTGCAAGTATAAAAAATAGATACTCTGTTAAGAACAACATTATTAAATAACGAATGTTGCCGAGATAGTCGATCCGATGAGGACTCAACGACTCATTGACTCAACGCTATGCATTGATATAGCTTGTGCTACTGCAACGTAAATACAACAAGTTAAGGTGTTACCTACGGCCAGGTCGAAACTCACATACCCTACACTGCACTGAAATTACCTTTTCAATAAATGTTAAAAAGGCGTTGAAGTCGAAAAAAATGTGAAATGTTAGAAAGGTTGACAGAGGTTGAAAAATAAAGAAACTTATGAAGAAAGTTGAAAGAGAATGAAAAAGTCGAACAAATACATATAGGATATATTGGAAAAAGTTAAAGGGTTGAAAAAGTCAAAAGAATATGGAGAATGTTGAAAAAATCGAATAGAAATGAAAAATTTGAAATATACCACGCCTACTTATCCAATTCCGCCCACTTTTGGTTCAATAAATTATCTTTGTGATCGGCATTCTAATATTAATTTTTAGCACAAGAGCTTGTATAGTTTGCGATATATGCCGCAGTTAAATTTAAAATTTAGGGCGGTGACACTCACTGGTACAATCCAGCCCGGTTTTGATCCATAAATAGCTTTTCATAAGCAAACCCCTTACACCGAATTTTAGTATGATTGCTCACATATTTCGATAAATATGGCACTTACCGTATTTTATTTGTATGGGAGGTGCCACGCCCACTGGTGCTATTTCAGCCACTTTTGATTCAGAAATACTCCATGGCAACTGAACCACATATTAAATTTCATAGCAATTGCTGCAATAGTTCACTTAAAACAGCGCTTGCAATTAAATTTTAATATGGGAGGTGCCACGCCCATTGATATAATCCAGTCATAATTCATTTATTTTTAAAGCTTATAGTAAGTGACATCTGTACACCAAATTTTATGAAGATTACTCTCATAGCACACTATCTATTACAATAAACGTTTTTTGCTTACATGGGAGGTGCGACGCCCACAGGTACCATTGAACCAAATTTTTGTAATAAGAGATCTTATAGCAAGTATATCTACCTCATTAAATTTTATAACGATTACGTTGTTAGTTCTCTTAACATAACGTTTTTAAATATTGTGGGCTGTGCCACGACCTTCGACGAGCTTTTTCAGTCAAGTAGCTGAGCTTGTATTGATGACTGCGTTCAGCGGCATCATCTCAAAAATGTTTATGGAAATCGTTTGTGCCAAATTTTAGGATATACGGAATTAAAATTTTTAATAGTTGAGAAGTTCCACACCCACTTTTGCGATTCCGCCCACTTTTACCTCAATTCAAGATATATTTGATATGTATCCGTTTACCAAATCTCATTGCAATATTTTTAACGGCTTACAAGATATCGTTGGCTTAGAGTGAAAATGTGCCAAGTCTTTTTTCGAAAATTGAGATTTTGATGGAGTTAGAAAGGGAAAGTGAGAATACATCGTATTCGCAAATATCGTATACCTGTTTCATTTTTCCGTGTCGGTACACTGAAATGCAACTGTGCTAAGTCCTTAACATTCAAAAACTTACTAGAAAATGTGCTAAGTTCGATCAAATCAAGTAATTATTTTAACAGAAGAGTGTAATCGTATTAAATACTTACATTGCAACAATTTAAGCGATATATTGGTTAATGAAACCGGCCATACGCAAATGGAGTCGAACAGGCGGAGCGTTCTATGAAAAACAAAAATATTAACGTTCCTGCTGATTATATTGGTGTTTGTAAGACAGCACGAAAAAACCCTGAGCCATACGATGTTTCCTATTTGGATCAAAGACGCGGATTATTTCATGTTACGGAATTGGTTGCCGATTATATATGTTGTTTTTCAAGGGATATAAGGGGACCTATATTTCCCCGATTTGATTAAAAAAATTTTTTATGAAGTTATGGCCATTTTAAGTTATGCCCATTTTAGGCTGAAAACTGTTTCAAAAAAGCGGCATTTTCATCCAAACCAAAATAATTAACTTATGTCTTTTGATTCTTACAGAACTCCTCATAGGCTATTGACTATGTATTTTAATTAGGAACTAATTCGTTAAAGGTATTTTATTGTCTTATATGTTCAATTAAACCCTAAAAATGATGTAGCCAAAAATGCGATTAAATTAAGGCTTGGACTTCTGAGAACGGGGCAAATTTGCCCATTTTTCATATTTTTAATTCTAACTCAAAAACTGTATATTTTTAGCATATACACATCGGGAGTCTTATTGTAGAGAATAAAATTTCCTATCGAAATGATACTTTATAAAATCAAAGAACTTATTTTTTCATCAAAATAAGTTAAAAAAAACTATTAAAAAAAAACCGAAAAATTTCAATGTTTTGAATTTTTTTTCATTTTTTAGTATAATTTTTTTCAGAGTGGATTTAGGGGATTACTTTGTTCACAAAAAAGAAAGGTGACGTAGTTTCCGTCAAAATAATGACCCACAAAAGTATCTTAGATTAAGATTGACTGAGATAAAGTGGTTCAATGTTACCTACTTTCGTATGATTTTACCAATTTTTAACTTTATGCCATTAGGCTATGACTAAAAAATAATTTTTGGATTGTCAATGACATATTACTAGTAGTTTAACATCACTTTTGTGTTTAAAAATTAAAACTAACATGGTATATAAAAGTTGGTGAAATCATACAAAAGTTGGCAACTTTGAACGACTGTATCTCAGCCAATTTTTATCCAAAATACTTTTGTGGCTCATCATTTTAACGGAAACTATATCAACTTTCTTTTTTGTACGCTAAAAAAATGTCTAAATTGGTTAAGAAAAAATTTAAACCCAAAAATTGAAATTTTTCGGTTTTTTTAAGTAGTTTTTTTAACTTATTTTGATGAAAAAATATGTTTTTTGACTTTTAAAAGTGTCATTTCGATAGGAAATTTTACGTTCTACAATAAGTCTGATATTGTGTATATAATAAAACTACATAGTTTTTGAGTTATAAAAAAAACTATAATATTGGACAAATTTGCACCGTTCTCACAAGTCCAAGCATAAATTTTATCGCACTTTTGGATTTATCGTTTTCAGGTTACAATTGAACATCTGAGACAATAAAATACCTTCAACGAATTAGTTTTTTATTCAAATATATACATAGTCAATAGCCTAATGGCATAAAGGTAAAATCATACAAAAGTAGGTAACTTTGAACCACTGTATCTCAGTCAATATTAATCTAAGATACTTTTGTAGTTCATTATTTTGACGGAAACTACGTCACCTTTCTTTTTTGTGAACAAAGTAATCCCCTAAATCCACTCTGAAAAAAATGATACTCAAAAATGAAAAAAAATTCAAAACATTGAAATTTTTCGATTTTTTTTAATAGCTTTTTTAACTTATTTTGATGAAAAAATAAGTTCTTTGATTTTATAAAGTATCATTTCGATAGGAAATTTTATTCTCTACAATAAGACTCCCGATGTGTATATGCTAAAAATATACAGTTTTTGAGTTAGAATTAAAAATATAAAAAATGGGCAAATTTGCCCCGTTCTCAGAAGTCCAAGCCTTAATTTAATCGCATTTTTGGCTACATCATTTTTAGGGTTCAATTGAACATATAAGACAATAAAATACCTTTAACGAATTAGTTCCTTATACCCCTGTTATTTACGACATAGTCAATAGCCTATTAGCACTCCAACCGGTAAGAGTGCCCTGAAGCACTTTTCGAAAAACTCATTTGTTATCAGTAATTCTTTTATTTTTTATTTAATCTGATGACGGGACTTTGAGAAGCATACCTAGATATTTTCTGAAGGCACTGTCATCAGTTTAAGTAAAAATAAAAGCGTTATTGACAAAAAATCGGGGTTTTCCATGACTAACTCGAGTCGCTCTGGTCGGTTAGAGGGATCAAATGCATGTCTTTTTCAAATGGCTGTAACTTTGCGAGGAAACATTGCAGATTACCATTTGAAAGCTCATTTTAAAGAAAAAGAACGGTACTAAATGATGTTATTTAAAATAAGCTGAAAGTATTAGTATCACAGATGGCTGGCAAGGTTGAAACAAAAATTTAAATATTTTTTTTTTTTTGGAAAAAAAATTCTCCTCACCTCAAATGCCTCTAAGCGCGCTTTAAACTCATATCATCTCTTTATTATGTTAGTACAAGTCCAAAATAAAATTTTAAGCGAAAAAAAGGTGGGGTTTTTAAGAAAATTAGGTTTGTTTTTTCTCATAAAAATCGTATAACTCTGCCAATTTTTAACTATTTTAAAATTTTTTTAAAGATTCTAACAGAGATTAAGAAGTTTTATAAGAATCAAAAGACAAAAGTTAATTATTTTGATTTGCTTTTTTGAAACAATTTTCAGCCTAAAATGGGTATGACTTAAAATGGCCATAACTTCATAAAAAAATTTTTTTAATCAAATCGGGAAAATTTGGGTCCCCTTATATCCTTTGAAAAAGAACATATTTAATCGGCAACCAATTCCGTAACATGAAATAGTCCGCGTGCATGGTTTGAGATGGATTTGGTCCATAGTTTTTTTATAACATTTAAAAATATAAAACTATGTCAAAACATCCGTCCTGGTCATAGTAAAGGAGATGTTAAAGTGACAGACATTTGTGGTTTTAAATACACACCAGATGGTGAAATATTTTTTAAACTTAGGTTTTCTGATCAATGGAAAGTTTTGCCTCAAAGAATAGACAGAAGTGTAGTCGTCTTGTCATGGATTGAATTAGAACAGCTTCACCACGAAAGAAAAAAAAACACATAAGAAATATGAGGACTTGCAATATATAAGACTTTCTTTGCCCAATGACATCATTCATTTTATGATAACTTACACAAGACATAAATATTTGTTACTAACTTCTTAATATCCCCTTTAACACCAATGAAGTAAGACTGTATTTTATTATTGTTATATGTTATATATATTATGTTATTATTATAATAAAAAAAAACCTTTTAGTTTTTGAAACACAACTGATATTGTTACTTACTTATTCATAAAAACGACACGTTAGGAACTTTAAAGAGCGTTATAGGAAAATGTGCCAAGTTCTCAATTCACGTAAGAAGCAATCAACAGAAAATGTGCCAAGTCACAAAAAGCTTCAAAAACGGGTAGAATCGTATTTTTTTAAATGTTCTATTTTCCGCAATTGAAAAAAGGACCATTTACTAAAAAACTGCATTTAAAATTTTTACAAATAATTGCAATTAGAACCATCAATTGGTTTTTTACCCCTCCTGTAAAATTTAAAAAAAGGACTTGGCACATTTTCGCTCTAAGCTAACGATATGGTAGTATAAATGATAAAATTTAGGACTGTGTGTACGACTCTTTGGAAACTTGAAACCCAGCCCAATCCTAATTTGGTTCCCATATGCACCAAATCACCAAGTTTCATCAAAATCGCTGCAACTTTTTTCAAAATTGACCTGAGTAAATATAAATAGAGTATGGGCGGTAGGCGTTTCCGTCAACCGATTTCGCCCATTTTCAATAGCACGATGCCTGCAAAAGATGTGACCTGTGTGTGAAAGTTTCATTCAATTAGCTTTCTTAGTTTTCTCGTAAACCTGATTGCAACAGATGGACAGACAGACAGACAGACGGACATCGCTAAATCGACTCAGGTGGTGACGCTGATCAAGAATATAAATACTTTTCCATACCTCACACGCCCCCTTCGATGTGTTACAAACGGAGAGACAAAGTGCACATACCCTCGGTGTAGGGTATAAAAAGAAATATTCTTGCGGGACCAGCGTTCATAATCGGATGTTGTAGCGCGGAAACGTTAATTATTTAATAATGTTGTTCCTAATGAAGTTTATTTTTTACTAGTATTCTCGTAAATGTTTGAGCAACACAAGGTACGGGTATTTCTTAGATTTTGCATATCATATGAACACTGTTCTTACTAACAGTAAAAAAAACGTATTTTTATTTTTCAACGTATTAAACGCATTAGCGCTGAAAGCTTGCATTTTGCATAACATTAAGCTTAACAAGTTAAGATGTTATCTTCGGCCAGGCCGAAACAGTGTAGGGTATGTACACTGCGCTGAAAGTACCTTTTCAATAAATGTTAAAAAGACGTTGAAGAGGTTGAATAAGTCAAAAAAAATGTGAAATGTTAGAAAGATTGACAGAGGTTGAAAAATGTTGAAAAATAAAGAAAGTTATGAAGAAAGTTGGAAGAGAATGAAAAAGTCGAACAAATACATATAGGATATATTGGAAAAAGTTAAAGGGTTGAAAAAGTCAAAAGAATATGGAGAATGTTGAAAAAATCGAATAGAAATGAAAAATTTGAAATATACCACGCCTACTTATCCAATTCCGCCCACTTTTGGTTCAATAAATTATCTTTGTGATCGGCATTCTAATATTAATTTTTAGCACAAGAGCTTGTATAGTTTGCGATATATGCCGCAGTTAAATTTAAAATTTAGGGCGGTGACACTCACTGGTACAATCCAGCCCGGTTTTGATCCATAAATAGCTTTTCATAAGCAAACCCCTTACACCGAATTTTAGTATGATTGCTCACATATTTCGATAAATATGGCACTTACCGTATTTTATTTGTATGGGAGGTGCCACGCCCACTGGTGCTATTTCAGCCACTTTTGATTCAGAAATACTCCATGGCAACTGAACCACATATTAAATTTCATAGCAATTGCTGCAATAGTTCACTTAAAACAGCGCTTGCAATTAAATGTTAATATGGGAGGTGCCACGCCCACTGATATAATCCCGTCATAATTCATTTATTTTTAAAGCTTATAGTAAGTGACATCTGTACACCAAATTTTATGAAGATTACTCTCATAGCACACTATCTATAACAATAAACGTTTTTTGCTTATATGGGAGGTGCCACGCCCACAGGTACTATTGGACTAAATTTTTGTAATAAGAGACTTTATATCAAGAATATCTACCTCATCAAATTTCATAACGATTACGTTGTTAGTTCTCTTAATATAACGTTTATAAATATTTTGGGCGGTGCCACGCCCTCCAAAGAGCTTTTTTTACTAAAGTTGCTGAGCTTGTATTGATGACTGCTTTCAGTGGCATCATCTCCAAAATTTTTATGGAAAACGTGTGTGCCAATTTTGAGATATACGGAATCAAAATTTTTAAATGTTGAATAATGTTTCGCCAACTTTTTAGATTCCGCCCACTTCTTTCTCAATTCAAGATATATTTGATATGTATCCGTTTAGCAATATCCTGAACGGCTGACAAGATATGGTAGTATAAATGATAAAATTTAGGGCTGTGCCCCTGTACGACCTTTTGGAAACTTGAAACCCAGTCAAATCCTAATTTTGTTCACATGTGCACCAAATCACCAAGTTTCATCAAAATCCCTGCAACTTTTTTCAAAATTGGGCTGGGTAAATATACATAGAGTATGGGCGATAGGCGTGTCCGTCAACCGATTTCGCCCATTTTCAATAGCAAGATGCCTGCAAGAAGATGTGACCTGTGTGTGAAAGTTTCATTCAATTAGCTTTCTTGGTTTTCCCGTAAACCTGATTTCAATAGACGGACAGACGGACAGACAGACAAATTTAGGCAGGATTAAGGTGTGGTCTATCTTACGTAAATGTGTGCAAATATCTAATGGAACAAGCACTAACGGCATGATGTTTACAATTTTCGAAAAATGTTCGAAGGAACAAAAGTACTATGTTACTTTAGATGGAAAAACAATTTTTAGTTACACCAAAATATGTTTGAAGAAGTCATATTCTAATTATAAGTAAGAATAAAAATAAAAATATGAGAAACAGAAAATAGAAAAAAAAAATAGGAAATAAGAAATAAAAATAAAAACCAGGATAATTTATTATATTAAAACTGCACCTCCTAAGGAGTTCTGCTCTGGCTCACTTACTCCTTGTTATATCTACTTTAGATAAATGATGAAAAAAAGGTATACTTCAATGGAAATGAGAGCTTTGGTGTTTCTTGTGTAACAGCTCAAATCCTTTGTTGTTTTCACTGCATTCACCTTAACTATATAACTTCACACTATTTTCCGTTAAAAAATTAGTGAGAAATAAATATTTTCAATTTTTGATTAAAAATTATCTATAATTTTTCAAATAATACATGCTAACTGTTAGTTGAAGTGAATAATTACTGAAGCAAAATATTGTAATTACTTGTTTATACGATACTTCGTAAGTTTTTGAACCAAAAATCAGATATTATTTTTTGTTTTGTCATACATTTTTTTCATGGAAATTTAAGTTATAGTGTATTAAGGTGAATGCAGTGAAAACAACAAAGGATTTGAGCTATTACACAAGAAACCTTAAAGCTCTACTTGCGGAGGGACCACAGATTTTCAATTTTTCGGTCATTATTTCTATTGCAGTATACCTTTTTTAACCATTTATCTAAAGTAGATATATATAATATATAATAATAATAATATATATATATATATATATATATATATACTATATATGGGGTAAAACACGCGAAAACGCCAGCGAAAAAATTTTTTGGCTCCGATTTGGCTGAAATTCGGCATAATTGTAATATCGATGTCCAGCAATAAAACTGCGTTCAGGAATTTGCCTTAGTATTATTTGTTGTTGAGATACGCGGGTATGAAATTCACGATTTTTGTACTTTTTCAGAATAAGTGTTTTTTTCGAAAATTCATAGCTTACAGCAAACTCTATCAATTAATAATTGGTATACCTACGATTTTAGGTTTTTCCTTGTAATTTTCGAAAAAAAATATTGTTTTTGAAAAAAAAAAATTTTTCGCAAAAATTTTTCGAATTTAAAATAATTTTTGCATTTTTTTTTAAAAAAACCATTTTTTAAAAATTTTTTTTTTATTTTTAGAAAAAACTTTGATTTATTCTGCGCTTAATGCCGTAAAAATTTTTATGGGCAAAAAATTATTTATATTTTTTTTTTAATTTTAAAAAAAATTAAAGAGCTAAGATTTTGAAAATTGAAATGAATTTTTGAATTTTTTTTGAAAAATGCATTTCTGAGTATTTTTTTGTTTTTACATTTTTAGGTTTTTACTTTTACTTTTCGAAAAAAAATACTGTTTTTGAAAAAAAAAAATTTTTCTCAAAAATTTTGCGAATTGAAAAATATTTTTGCATTTTTTTTTAAAAACCCATGTTTAAAATTTTTTTTTTTTTTTTTAAAAAAAACTTTGATTTATTCTGCGTTAAATGACGTAAAAATTTTTGCGGGGAAAAAAGTATTTATATTTTTTTTTTAATTTTAACAAAAATTAAACAGCTAAAATTTTGTAAATTGAAATGAATTTTTGAATTTTTTTTGAAAAATCCATTTCTGAATATCTTTTTGATGAACGTCAGATTACAGCTTGATCCGCAAGCTTCAAAATGATATGCCATAACATGAGATCAAGTAGTTAATTAAAATGATTAAGCCACTAAACGCGCGCTGTACTACGCGTTGAAAGGCTACTGCACTCATTTTAAATTTCAGTTTTAGTTTTCAGGTTAACGGCTCAAACATTTTAATTAATTACTTGCACTCATGTTATGGCATATCATTTTGAAGCTTGCGGATCAAGCTGTAATCTGAAGTTCATCAAAAAGATATTCAGAAATGGATTTTTCAAAAAAAATTCAAAAATTCATTTCAATTTACAAAATTTTAGCTGTTTAATTTTTGTTAAAATTAAAAAAAAAATATAAATACTTTTTTCCCCGCAAAAACTTTTACGTCATTCAACGCAGAATAAGTCAAAGTTTTTTTTTTAAAAAAAAAAAAAAAATTTTAAACATGGGTTTTTAAAAAAAAATGCAAAAATATTTTTCAATTCGCAAAATTTTTGAGAAAAATTTTTTTTTTTCAAAAACAGTATTTTTTTTCGAAAAGTACAAGTAAAAACCTAAAAATGTAATAACAAAAAAAATATTCAGAAATGCATTTTTCAAAAAAAATTCAAAAATTCATTTCAATTTTCAAAATCTTAGCTCTTTAATTTTTTTTAAAATTAAAAAAAAAATATAAATAATTTTTTGCCCATAAAAATTTTTACGGCATTAAGCGCAGAATAAATCAAAGTTTTTTCTAAAAATAAAAAAAAAATTTTTAAAAAATGGTTTTTTTTAAGAAAAATGCAAAAATTATTTTAAATTCGAAAAATTTTTGCGAAAAATTTTTTTTTTTTCAAAAACAATATTTTTTTTCGAAAAGTACAAGGAAAAACCTAAAATCGTAGGTATACCAATTATTAATTGATTGAGTTTGCTGTAAGCTATGAATTTTCGAAAAAAAACACTTATTCTGAAAAAGTACAAAAATCGTGAATTTCATACCCGCGTATCTCAACAACAAATAATACTAGGGCAAATTCCTGAACGCAGTTTTATTGCTGGACATCGATATAACAATAATGCCAAATTTCAGCCAAATCGGAGCCAAAAAATTTTTTCGCTGGCGTTTTCGCGTGTTTTACCCCATATATATATATATATGGGGTAAATATATATATCTATATAACAAAGAGTAAGTGAGCCAAAGCAGAACTCCTTAGGAGGTGTATTTGTAAGAATAATCGCAGTTAAAAATTTCGATTTTTTTGGTTTGAAAATTAAATATAACGACCACCTCTGTAAATATAACTGCCTTTGTGTAACACTAAAAATATCTTTTATCCAAGTTTCAGCTTCATAGAAACTTTTTTGTCAAAGAAATAAATTAAAAACCAAAATATCGGTTTTCAGCCATTTTTTAAAAATCTTTGAGTTTAAGGTGAAAATGATTCGTACAAAAGGTGTAGATCTTTTTATGTCCTACAATTTTTACACTGAACTTTTTTTGATAGGATGCACAGTTTAGCCACAAATCGTGAAAAACTGTGTTCGAGCTCTAAAAATGAATAGTGAGGATTGCATAGTAGATAAAAAAGGGACGTTCAAAAGTAAGTATTTGGGTTATATTTTTCCCCAGATTTGATCTAGAAAAAGTTATTTTACTGAACTAATATATTGGCTCCTTTTTGTATATAGTTTTGTGCAGTAAAATGAGCGACCTAACTTTTAGAAGTTATATTATATTCAGGCCCGTGCGCAAGGGGGAATTTTGGTTCAAGCACCCCCCCATTGGGAATCAAAAAGACACAACAAATTTTTTTTTTTAAATGAAAGAACTAAAATGCCAATAAATCTTCGGAGCCCGAGTATTTCATTTTCGACAAAATTTGCGTTCTCTAGCTATTTTTGAACCAAAAAACACGATTTGGGACCACTGCGCGTCGCTAAGGCTAAGTAACACGAGCGTTTTTTCAATGCGCGTTTAAGCATAGCTTCGGCATAAATAAAATCAGCTTCAATGAAAATTCATGCACAAATCTATTCGCGACATATACATATGTATTTCAATTTTGCATGACAATTCACGTGACATGTGGATAAATGAAGTTCAACTTTGGCGTCAACGCATTGCCGGGCAAGACATCAAAAATGCTTCGTGTTATGGCAACTTTGACAACAGTAACAAATGAACCCTCCTTTTCAGTGCTACGTTGTCTAAAGACATACCTCAGATCAACTATGTCCAAAGATCAACTGAACGGCTTAGCCTCGCTAAGTATACATCGCGTTATCAAAATCAATGTGGAAAGAGTTTTGAACGAGTTTTTTCAATTACCTTGCAGAATTAGTTACTTACGTAGAGTAAGATCGGTATATATGGACCACCAATCTTTCTTTTTGAAATAAAACTCAAAATATATGATTAAAAACACTTCATTTTACTTAATTCAATAAAAGAATCAATTCATTATAATTCTAATTTACTTTGAGATAAATAACTTATTAGAATAAAAAATAAAATTAAATAACCTAAAAATTGTCAAAATGACGAGAAAAATAAGTGGAGTGTTATATGGACCATATAGTCCATATTACCACATATATTCATTTGGTACAAAAATCACATATAAAAATGTCCCTTTCACATCCAGCACATTCTTCATGACTCCAAAGATTGCTGATGACACATTCAACCCAAACCTAAGACAATATTGACTGTCATAATAAACGTGGGTAATATGGACCACTAGTTCAGAATAGACTACACATTGTTGGTCCATATTGCCCTTAGCACGTGTTGGTGAAATAAATGATTTTTTATCTAAAACACTTAATCTTAATCTTTTAATTTGTCCTTATAAATTAAAAATGTTATTCACTGGCATTATAAATCTAATCACTTATTTCAAAACACGAGCACTTAAATGTCAAATAATAAAATTTACTCACCGCAAAAAAATTATCACCAGACACTTTTTTACAAAACACAACTTAACAAAAACATGCGTCTTCGCCGAACGGCTAAAATCGCACAGACATAAGTCTTAGGAGTTGGCGGCAATATTGAACATGAACGTATGGTCCATATTACCCGCGTAGTCCATATTACCCTTCCTTACACTAATGATAACTGAATATCGAATCATATCATAAACAGATGTACATATGTATGTGATTTATTATAATTAAATGTCTATTAGACCGGGTCGAAACTTAGATTCATCCAGACAACGACTCAAAAGTTAGAGGGACCCTTAAAAGCGATATCTGCGTCATTTTGTTTTCGTTCCGAGAAAAACCAATGGAGCAGTTTTGATTCTCCTGAAGGTCCTTTTTGGCTAAAAAAAACGTGTTATTTGCTCGTAACTTTTATTCCTTCACAGAATGGATACCCGAATTTAGACGAAAAATAAAGATTACCTTCTTTCAAAAAATTCGACGCTTAAAAATTTTAAATTATTTTTCGATTATAGATAATATTCATTCCCAAAATTCGATTTTTTCACATTTTTTGTATGGAAAAAATAAAATGACACAGATAGCGTTTTTAAGGGTTCTTCTAACGTTTGAGTCGGTGTCTGGCTGACTTTATTTTGCTTCATACAAATCGACACGGTCTAATGTCTATATTAAAAGTAAACCGTTTTTAGACGTTTTTATGAACATGAAATAATATGAAATGTTCGAGTTAAAAACATAACCCCCCATGGATGATTCCTGCGCACGGACCTGATTATATTAATCTTATATGAGTTATTCGAAACGTGGGCAAAACGACGAAGCTTAAAGACGTAACGTGCAATCCCAATGTGCACAAAAACGGACGCGAATTCCGCATTCCGTTTTTTGTAGGTAAAACGAATTCGTTTCGAATTCGTAACGGACTTCAAATACGAATTCGTTTTTTGGTTCGGGACTTTCGAATTCGAAACGAATTCGCGTCCTTTTTTGTGCACATTGGGTTAAAACATTAAATTTTTTTTTATGAACAAGAAACGAATTCGAAACTGATCCGGTTTATGAACAAAAAACGAATTCGAAACGAATTCGTATTTGAAGTCCGTAACGAATTCGAAACGAATTAGTTTTTCGTAAATAAAGCGTATCAAATGAGAGAAGATATCATTCGCCTTTGACATGTATGTTAATATATGACAGGTAGCCTAGTAGGTAGCGCGCATGACTATGAATCGCTGGGACATGGGTTCGAGCCTGACTTTTGAAATTTGTAAATTGTAAGTAAATTTTAATTTGATAATAAATTAAAATTATGTACAATAAAGTCTTACAATTTGCATATTAAATAATAAAAAATATTTTTTTTTTAAATAAAATTAATTTTTTTATGAACAAAAAAAATTCGTTTTATGAAGAAAAAACGAAAAAAAAGAACGAATTCGTATTTGAAGTCCGTTACGAATTCGAAACGATTTCGTTAATGCGGACGATCCTTCCGTTTTTTCGAGAGAAATTTCATACGAAAACGACTTCGAGACGAATTCATAATGGAATTCGATACGGATGAATAGTTCGAAGAAACGAATTCGTTTGGCACACTGGGATGTTATTGAATAATACATTTAACTTTTGTTTGTGAACATTGTTGAATTTGGCATAGATTGCGCATCTTGGAATAAAATATGTTTTTTTTATTGCAAGCAACCTGCAAATTTCTGGGGAACTATGGTGTGAAAGAGAACTGATCGGAGTTCCACAGTTTTCTAAAAAGGCTATTACTTCTTTTGTAATAATTGACCACTTCTATGAGCAAAGCACGCTGGAAAAGTCTTGGGAGCCTAAGTCTTGTGATGTATAATACTTTGCGTTCTTGATGCAAAAAGATTATTCTGTTTTATTAATATCGCTATACCGAAGCATGATTGCTCTGAAAGTATGCCTTAATACAAGAAATTATATCAAGCTCAAAATTATAGAAAAAAAGTGCCTTTATTATGTTGCTCATGTGTTTTATGCTGACGCAGATAAAACACCCTGTTTTCAAGTCATTCACCACAACATCTGCAATTGCAAGTTGTCACAAAGGAATTTTCTTTTCAGCCGAAGCGTTAAAACAATTATATGCTTTGATATTTTTAGCATCAATATACATATGTACATATATGTAAATGTGCTGATACATACGAGCATTTGCTTAACTGCAAATCGTTGCGATTCAATTAAATTGATCGCTTCGGTCGCGCTTTCTGCTGATAGTCATCATTATCAGATACATGATCCGCTAGATACAAAGTATAAAGTGTGCGCTTTTATTTATTTATTCGTACATTTTGTCGTACTTAATAAATTATTCAATTATTTCTCTGTTAATTGTTTGCAAAAAATAACATTTAATCAATTTTATTGCAATTAAAAAGGATTTTAAATACAAAAATCTGTTATCTGTTCTACGTTTTCAATGTTTTGTATCTAAATAAAAATTTCAAAATAAAAAAAGTAGAAATTTTAACTGTTCTTTGTGTGGTAAAAAAGTGTTGAAATATCAATTTCGCCAAAACGCAGTCAGCATCAGTGTTTTCGTTACGTGTGTCGCTTTGAAAACTGCATTTTATTGGGTAAATTTGTGTAACACCTTTAAATACAGGATGCATAATTGTTAAACCTTAAACAAGAACTCTGTTTCCGTGCCAAGCCCAGTAACAATTTGCCTCTTAAAATAAAATTTCTTTTGTGTGTATTTTCCGGCTTTACGAAAAAAAAAAACATAAATAAAAAATTAACTCAAAAAACTTGCAATGAAAAATAATAGCGCTTTAATTGGCAACACGACAAGCTGCAACAGCAATAGTTGCACTTTCAGCAATAGCAACGGCAGCATTTCAAGTTACTTGCTTGGCTGTGGCAGCAGCAGTCAATTAACAAAGCTAATTGAGAATTTATCCAACAATAGCAACATAACGACAGCAACAGCGACAGCGACTGCTACAACTGAAACAACAGACGCAAATGCAGCTGTTTTTGGCGCTGCTGCCAGTGCTGCCGCTCTTGCAAAATCTTATCCGTCAATAAATTCTGCCTATTGGCTGCCATCACCGTATCCAACGCCGTATGTCGTGCCAGGTATGTTGATATCGATGTTGTTGTTGTTATTGCTATCGCAGTCGAAGTCATCGCCGTGCATGCTGTCGTTGTCATCGGCGTTTAGTGATAAATTCACATCATGCGCCAACCTTCCTCCATCCACTACGGTGCTAACGTAAGTGGCCATGTCCGAGTCTGAGTACGAATTGGGCGACATATTGGGGTCGCTATGTCTGAATGGGTGCAATTTCCACCAAATTGATGGCGGTGATTGACAATCGAAATGTCAGAGTTCGCGATATCGGGAAATGTAGCGAATCATTGTGATGGTTTTCGCCTTCTTTTTTGTTTGTTTATATATTCGGCTTAAATAGGGCCATTAAATAAATTTATTGGCATGAATTTATATATGAGTATTTTTACCTAATAGAATCTTTTGTATTCATGTAGGTATGGTCCAACAGTAAAGTGACATGCAGCGAATTACAGTGCAACAAACAAAAAAAAATCCTCAACTTTAAAGACTTTTACTTCTATGTCATTTAAGCATATCTTCAATTATTAAACGAGATAAAATTATATGTACATATATTAGAGCGGTTCAAAAAAAATTTTTTTGATTTTTTCACGATGTGTCAGCGGATTACAATAGCCTTATATGTCTGGACAAGCCCTATTACTAAGATTAAGGTTAAAATTGAAAACTGGACTAGCGCCCTCTGTTTTAAGTAAACAACCCATTTTCAAAAATTTTGATTCAAAAAATGGTGCAAGTTGTAGAGGTTATAAAATTTTCCAACAAAGTGGGTATGGTTTTCGGGAAACTGTCGGTCAGGGAATTCAAATCTGTGATTTGTTTTTCTTCTTCTACTTCCTTTCTTATAAAAAAAATTGACAGCTGACCGGACAAAAGTGAAAAAAGTATCGATTTTCCAATTTCTAGCTCAAACACCTCAAATATGATGTTACCGCCAATCCCATGGTACATCACTTTTAAATGTACTGATGTTTCCTTAAATGGATGCCGAAACCACATATCATTATCTTATTCCAAAACTAAGATATCTGCATTTTTCTAAGTCAACAGACCTGATTTTTTTCGAATCGGAGTCGACATATTTGCATATTAAGGTGACTCAAATTTTTTTTTTTTTTTTCAAGCAGTAATTATCAATTGGGAAATTCGAATCCGTGATTAGTTTTTTTTCTTCTTCTTTTTTTCTTACAAAAAAATTGAAAATTGTCCGGAAAAAAATGAAAAAATTCCGATATTGTACTTTAAAGTTGCAAAATCACCCCATATTATTTTGCCGCCGATCCCGTGTTACATCATTTTTAATGTACTGTTGTTTGCTTAAAAGAATGCCATAAGCCGCATATAATTTCCTTATTGCAAGCCCGAGATACCTGAACTTTTCTAAATTAAGAGAACTGACATAATTTGAATTTTTGAAAATGGTAGGAAAATCTATAATTAGAATATTTCAAACTATGCCAGTTCTGTTAATGTAGAAAAATGCAGATATCTTGGTTTTGAAATAAGAAAATTATATGCGGTTTGAAGAATTCTTTTAAGCAGCTAACAGTTCATTATAAATGATGTAACACGGGATCGGCGACAAAAAAAATATGGGGTGATTTTGAAACTTTAAAGTACAGTGCCGGAATTTTTTCATTTTTTTCCGGTCAATTTTCCTTTTTTTTTAAGAAAATAAGAGAAGAAAAAAACTTTTTTCGTTGTTTTCCCAAAAGTATGAAATATGGACTTGGCCGGTTTTGAAACCGGGCGCCTCATATGCCATCATATTTCCTTAAATAAGCAATTCTCGACAAATTTTTTTTTAACAACATATCAGAAACGGAAAAAGATATGTGCTGCAAGGTTTTGTGCGTTCGCATTCACTGTTTTTGGTCTCAGTGCGGTGAAATTGATTTAGCCATAAGTCGAGATTTTATTTGTGTGCATTTCATGAGTGAATTAAGCCCAAAATTAAATTATTTGCTGAAATGTGTTCTAATAAAAAGAACCTGAGTGTATTAAAACTGAAATTCGGGTAATGTGATATAGTCCAATTTGCTCCACCCAGTAAGGACAGTTCATATGCAACAAATCCTTCCAGAGAGATACAAAGATGCAGACCTGAGTTCAATGCCTGCAATGCGATTTAATTAGGGCCCACAATGATTGTTTTTCAAGACGGTAAGCAATTTGTATTATTAGTGCCTACTGTTTTATACTTGTTATACTTTTTATAATGGTATATCACATTAGCCGAACGCTATATATCACATTACCAGCCAATTTAATCTAGAGGTGTCACTTGGCTTTTTTCCATCTCGTTGAAATATGTATCTTCAGATTGGCATACGCTATGGAGCTCTGAAGTTGTAATATACTGCACAATGCAGCAAGAAACCATAATACATAAAGAAGTGGAAGCTATGCCATAAAAGTTACGCGTAATTTAAGATACAAAAAATACCCATATCACAATACCCGAAGTTGCTATACTATAAGAAAATTTTTAAAAATTAAGCATGCATGATTATTACTTACGAAATCTCAAGCTTTAAAAACAGGAAGTTTTTTCTTTAAATGAACATTCTTTTTCGTTCTTTTGGAAACGAAATCAAACAAGTAATGACAAGAACTTGCAACGACAATGACAACATGATCCAGTCAACGAAGCTTTGCGTTTAATTTCCGTTTCTTTTTTTAATTTTTTTCGTCCTATACGAACATAACAATAATTTACCTTCATATTTTGAGATATGTACTCGTACATACATATGTATGTATGTATGTATGTATGTATGTAGGATAGAGGAAATTTTTTTAAAAGATTTTTTATATGATTGAACTAAGATACCGGCACTTGGAGCATTTCATTAGACGCGTAATTTCTTAAGCAATCCGATGCCATAGGAATAGGTGGCTGATTGACTGATTGGTCATGCGCATGAGTAAGCATACCAACTTTGAGTTTGAAAAAATAAGTACATTTGCCTAAAATCAATAGTTGAAAATAAGTACAAATAAGTACAATATCAATCCATGGTGTTATTATATGGTGGGTGCAGTAAAGAGAAAAATCAAATGGAACAAGGAAAAAATGCGACGACCAGCTGTCAACGCGGTGTGCTTCAGTGGTAAGAGAACTATCCTGTATTGCACCCACCATATAAGTATACCATGATTCCGAGGTACTGTTTATATACCAAAATTTCTTTATTGAAATCAGCCTTGATTCTGCCTTAGCGTCAGCAGTTTCACCGACAGCAGCCACGGTGCGCTGTTGCTCTTTGAAATTGTATTTTTCTTGACACGAAATTTGTCGCAATAGCTGCGGTTGCGATTTCAAAAAATGGTAAAAATCGACGCATTTATACTGCAAATTTATTTTTACAAGCAAAATCGATTTAGGAGTGTTCATTTTAAGCCGTGAGAGCTCGGTTTTCCAGATGTTTTTTGCTGATGAAAAGATGATGTGCATTCGTTCCAGGTAGGCACAGAATGAATTCGACCAGACGAGAAAATTCAAAATAAGGCACTTGTGAAGCTTCCATGTGCTTAAAGATCTCAACCCAGCGCTCTTCAGATAACAATTTCTTCTCTTTCTATTCTTCAATTAGAATTACGCATTTCGAAGCTTGTGCGGAATATTTTGGAAGCGTGGTCCATGATATGACCAAACGCCTTCACATGCCGTAAGGGTGGTGTCGGCTGACCAAGTAAAAAAGTTCGCAGCAGTGCGGCTGTTCGATTTGGCAGACAACGCTTTCTTGTGTTTCGTGGATTCCAAATGCTTATCGATTTCACTCTTTCCGGCGTTTACGATGTTGAGTTCCGCGTCGCACAAATTACATCGTATATCACTTTCTGTTCTTCCTTTTTTCATTTGCGGATATTTTTTCTGAAGATCCGAAGCATGCATGCATCGTATGCTTTTCAACACACATAGAATGCATCTATTAAAATTTGTCACTCTCTTTTCCCATACGATTTTCTCAGCAGATATGTATTGTTTACAAATTTTATTTTTGTCACTCTCTTCCCATCCGATTCTCTCTCACAAAATATGTCAATGCTTCAATGCCTACGAAAGTAGGTTTGACATTTTTAAAAACTACAAGTCTGCGCTGTCAAACTCAATTTTTGAAACATTCGTGTGTAAATACTAATTACAACTAATTCTAGTTACAACAATTTCTCAATCATCGGGCCAGCGCAAATGATATTTATCTTTATTATTAACTTGAGAAACAAATTTCTGCCGAAATAAGTACAAATTAAGTACGCTTTGAAAAATAAGTACAAATTAAGTACGCTTTAAAAAATAAGTACGGCAAGCTGAAAATAAGTACTGTACTTACTAAATAAGTACAGTTGGTATGCTTACGCATGAGCAATATTAAAATATTTTGATATTTTTTTGATTGATCATGCATGCATGATAGTGTGTGCTGATTTTATCTCAGTTTACATGATTTTTTGACGAAGAAGGTGACAATGAGTGCGGAAAAGAAAATAGAAATATTATGCACTAAAGATTATTAGATGAAATAATTAAACTTTTGTATGAAATTAAACTCATTTCAAATTTTTTTTTAATATTAAATGCAATTTTAATTGCCGCACATGCTTCTGACGTCATAATGTCAACACGTTAAAAGTTCAACCAAAAATGATATCCATCATGCGTGCCTGAATGGTGTGTGTTGAAATCATGATGGCGTCGTCATTTTATTGATCATGCACGCATGAACGTCTATTTGGCCCTTTAGTACTGCAGTATAGAGGTAATTCGTTTCAAATAATAGAGTTGTAAAGGTTGTAACATCAAATATTGCTATGTTCGAGATCCAGAAGTCAAATTTATTTTTTCGAGTTATAGAGCGAAAATATGTACTGAATTTAATTGTAGGGGCTCATTAATTATTTAGACTTATAGAGGGGTCAGATTTCGAGCAATGGAAGTTTTGGGGCTTGAAGGGAAGAAAACACAACATTTTTTCAAGTTTGGAAGGTTTTCGACTTATCGAGGTTCGACTTAAAGAGGTTCCACTGTATATGTATATTAGGGTGATTCAAATTTTTTTTTTTTGGTTTTTTTTAAGGTGCTGTTGCTTAAAAAGTAAGTTTATGATGTGAAGAAAAAGTTCACGAAATTTCAGCTCTGTAACTCAATTTGATAAGGTGGCGCCGGAGCCTGTTAGTTTTACAAGTAAATTGTATGGAAAAATTATTTTTTACAAAAAAGGTATCTTAATGAATAGGTGATTAGTGTTGTTGAGCTGAAAAGGGTCGTTTTTTCGACGTAATTTTTTACGCTGAATCCGAATCTGGCCTCAGAACTGACCCATCATGTCGGAATCCTGAAATATTTGAGGTTAATTACCTGAAACATGATGTTTTTTGTCTACTTTCGATGTCATGTATAGGATTCAAAGAAAGTTGATCAGCTTATTTTTAACAAAAGCATCATTTCGTACCATCCTTGCCCTTTAAAATGAGCTTTCAAGTGGTGATCTGTGATGTTTCCTTGCAAAGTTATAGCCATTTTAAAGTGACATGAATTGGATCCCCTACAAAGGGTTGCAACCCAACAATATTAACCAACGGGTTTCAAATTCATGTCACCTTGAAATGGCTGCAACTTTGCAAGGAAACATCACAGATCACCACTTGATAGCTCATTTTAAATGGCAAGGATGGTACTAAATGATGCTTTTGTTAAAAATAAGCGGATCAACTTTCTTTGAATCCTATACATGGCCTCGAATGTAGACAAAAAACATCATGTTTCAGGTAATTAACCTCAAATATTTCAGGATTCCGACATGATGGGTCAGTTCTGAGGCCAGATTCGGATTCAGCGTAAAAAATTACGTCGAAAAACGACCCTTTTCAGCTCAACAACACTAATCACCTATTCATTTAGATACCTTTTTTGTAAAAAATAATTTTTCCATACAATTTACATGTAAAACTAACAGGCTCCGGCGCCACCTTATAAAATTAAGTTACAGAGCTGAAATTTCGTGAACTTTTTCTTCATATCATAAACTTACTTTTTAAGCAACAGCACCTTAAAAAAAACTAAAAAAAAAAAATTTGAATCACCCTAATGTATATACATATGGTGCATTTCAGGCGAAGCGAACAATGCAAAAAAAATGAGACTTAGAAATTTGTTCATATTCGTTTTAATTGTACTTCTAGAAGGTGTAAACACTAAATTTTTTTTATATAAGGCTTAGTTTTCAAGTTGTGGACTTCCAAAAATTGACGTTATATGAATAATTTTAATTAACTACTTGCCCTCATGTTATGGCATATCATTTTGAAGCTTGCAGATCAAGCTGTAATCTAAAGTTCATCAAAAAAATATTCAGAAATGGATTTTTCAAAAAAAATTCAAAATATCATTTCAATTTACAAAATTTTAGCTATTTAATTTTTGTTAAAATTAAAAAAAAAAATATAAACACTTTTTTCCCCGCAAAAATTTTTACGTCATTCAACGAAGAATAAATCAAAGTTTTTTTTAAAAAAAAAAAAAAAAATTTTAAATATGGGTTTTAAAAAAAAACTGCAAAAATATTTTTCAATTCGCCAAATTTTTGAGAAAAAACTTTTTTTTTCAAAAACAGTATTTTTTTTCGAAAAGTACAAGTAAAAACCTAAAAAAATAAAAACAAAAAAAAATTCAGAAATGCATTTTTCAAAAAAAATTCAAAAATTCATTTCAATTTTCAAAATCTTAGCTCTTTAATTTTTTTTTAAATTAAAAAAAAAATATAAATAAAATTTTCCCCATAAAAATTTTTACGGCATTAAGCGCAGAATAAATCAAGGTTTTTTTTAAAAATAAAAAAAAAATTTTTAAAAAATGGTTTTTTTAAAAAAAATGCAAAAATAATTTTAAATTCGCAAAATTTTTGCGAAAATTTTTTTTTTTTCAAAAACAATATTTTTTTTCGAAAAGTACAAAAAAAAATCTAAAATCGTAGGAATACCAATTATTAATTGATAGAGTTTGCTGTAAGCTATGAATTTTCGAAAAAAACACTTATTCTGAAAAAGTTCAAAAATCGTGAACTTCATACCCGCGTATCTCAACAACAAATAATACTAGGGTAAATTCCTGAACGCAGTTCTATTGCTGGACATTGATATTACAATAATGCCAAATTTCAGCCAAATCGGAGCCAAAAAATTTTTTCGCTGGCGTTTTCGCGTGTTTTACCCCATATATGAATTGAAGTGCATACGTGCCGCACTTTGTATGGAATGTGGCACTTTCTTAATTACTTTAATTTATATATCTCCTTAACTAATATTGATCACGTTAGTAGTTTTTTGGTGAAACATTTATATACTTAAGGTTTTTTTTTAAAATAAAAATATTTAAAAAATATTATGTCGAAGTTACTGAAAATTTGATTTAAAATTTTTACTTTCGGTTTTCCATTCTTGAAAAAATTTAAAATTCGAATTTAACTAAAAAATTAAAAAGAGCATTCTTGTAACTAGTTAAATCAATATTGTTTATATTTTATTATAAATTCCTAGATTCCAATAACAGCGTTCAAAAATTACTGTACTTAAGCTTCGCCAATTCTTCAGAAGCCCGTAACTCGGCAATTAAGCCTCATACGAAAAAAAAAAAAATTATGTGTACACATTAATGTCTGCTAGATGTATAACATACCGCAATATAAACAAATTTCACGACCTCACTTTATTTTCATTGCCCGCTTCGCCTGAAATGCCCAAATGGGATGTTCCATGTCAACCGGGACAGTGGTCTGCGCAAAATTGAGAGCAGCCGAAAAACGTTTTTAAGGTGTCAAAATGTTCGTATGCTCAAGAGCTTTCTTATGAGAACGGGTGTTTTCGAATTTTTTTTTTTTAAGGAAATGGCGACCATAAAACGGCGCCTATGTCTATGTATAAATTGCCAGTTGGTAAGCATCCATAATCGTTATCGCTTCATTTTTTTTTTGTTAAGAAGGCTGTGAAAAGAGGGAGTGCAGTGTATACTTTTTTTTTCAATAGTAGGTGGTGCCTCTCACTGTATCTGTCGAGTACTTTAAGTTTATGTTTATTGGAGTTTGTCTGCAATTTTTTATTACATGTATGGAGGTTAATTATGCCTTTTTTTGGCGTTCGAATTGTTATATAAAGTACACTAGAGCCCCGAATTGCGTCGCAAATCGAAACGACGCAAGTCGAATCACTTTTTTTCTGTATAAATGCAGGTTTTTATTGATCAGTATCATTCTTTTCTTATTTTGATTTTATATCCAAATAGAAAGAAGGGACTCCATTTTAATTATTAAAGGATTTCTTACTTTTGTTACTTGTTTACATTGGAATGGTGTTGAAATTTTTGCAAATTTAGTTATTTTATCACAAATTTTTCACATGTGATTTTCAGTGAAAAATCCAATCGAATGTAGCGACGCAAATCGTAACGACGCAAATCGGATCGACTCAAATCGGGACTCTAGTGTACTGAGTTGTTTATTCCACCTTGGGGAAAGTATTGATGATTTTCATTGGCGGTTACATCCATTGGCTCGTATTCATTTGCGTTGCCAGGTTGGTTACTATAATTTTCAGAATTTGTCGGCCTATTTTGCGGCTGGTTTCTATAGTTCCCAGGGTTTACTGACCAATTTTTTGGTTGGCTCCTATAGGTTCCTGAGTTTGATTGTTGTAATTGCGATTTTCCCTTTGATTTGCTGTAGTGAATTCACGGTTAATTGTTTTTTTCCTATGAGAAAGGTGTAAATAGTTCTTGTTTTATGTTTTGTACAGAGTGCAAAAACCACAAAAAAAAAAATACAAGCACAAAATGCATTAAAATGGGCAACGAGGTGCTTATACTAGTTTCAACCGCTATGTCATATCATTAGTAAGCTTTGTTTAAACACCAAATTAATAAATATGTTACAGTTTAATATTTATAAAAAAATTGAATAAAATAATGGAAATTAAATTAGAAAAAGTCGGCGCAAGCACAAAGGCAAGTGACGAATTTGACAGCTGAAGTGCGTTTTTGTGCCTCTTCGCACCTGTGCATAATACGAAAAAAACGTAAGGCACACACTATCCTTCACATTTTGACGATGATGTGACTGAGTGAGTTTCTATAATACGAAATTGGATGCTCACGCGAAAATGTGACTCGCCGCGTCGCGTCGCGTTTTACATAATCTGGCTGTTAATTTTTTTTAAGTAAAAAAAAAAATTTGTGCACGGGACAAAAATGTAGGAAGGTAGGGGTGGCGAATTATCTCGTCGCCGCGGGCACCAAATGTCCACGGTACGACACTGAATGCATACCAGTAAATTAATGAAAAATTTCACAAAAAAAAGTCTGTGATGCTGCTCTGTGCCTATTTGGCCCATGTCGCTTACTTTGCTGTTTGTCAAAATCCAATGCATTTTATTACTCATTTATATTGAAACCTCCAATTGAATTACCTTATTTAAGCATATCAAACTCGGTACCGTTCGATTAAACAAAAGGGTTAGTGGTTCAAAGTAAGAACTTATCGCGTTCTCATATTAACATAATAATATTTTCTAGCCAGGATCAAAAGATACATCAGTATAATAAACCATAAAGAACCTCATAATAACTGGCTTCGGTTGCATATAAACAAACATTATTATTCCACTTATATGAATAAAGCAGTATTTTAAGGAATAATAGCGATATAAAAAGCATTTTTCAATGACTTTCGTACCAATACAACCGGCACAAACAAAGATCATTGAAAATGGCTCCATTTACATATAAATACATAGTTCACTTGAATTTATGTGAATATGATTTGCATAAAAGTCATTTTCAAGTCATAGTAAAAATTGTGAGCACACTCTTCCATCCATCCCCTTATACGTTTGAATGATATAAAATTCAACAAAATATTTCAATATTTGAAAACTTTTTCATCTTCTTATGTCATAAAATATATGCCAAAGGGAGGAAATCCTTTGCCAAAAAATGACAGAAACACAGATAAAATAAAAATGTGAATAAAGTCATTATCAAAAAGTAGCCAGTCCAGTCGAGTTCAGATAATCCCACAAAAATCACCCTCTTCTTATAGTTTAGCAATAGTAAAAAGGTTTCATCGTCATCATGTCCTTACAACAAGGAAGATTACTCAAGCCCATCCACATGCTCCCATACATTACCAATACCGAATTGGGAATGTAAAAAGGGAAAAATTACTTTTATTGCTTTTGAATGAAAATTTATGACATAAACAAATAAGCAGGAACTTTGCTATACAAATATTGCTGCCGTTACTTGCCTTCGGAGCTCAAGAACAAAAACTCTACAGTTGTGTTACCAAAGTCACAGCGATTTATTAACCTGTGAACCGCTACTAAAGGCTGGCAACCCTAATAATGACACAACAACAAAAATGAAGAATAACTGATGATCAAAATTTTGTATGAAATATTTGTTCGTACGGAATTTAGCAACAACAAACCCCTGTCTTCGTGTCTGCCCTGGCCGGTCCCTGTCACTCGTTTATTACATGAAAATGAATTGAAATTTTGCGCTCATGTTTTTGTCATAGTTTTTTTTTCTGGAATGGCATTAAATGAATTTATTGATGATTACATGGCGGGCAGGATGGCAGGCAATCGAGTTGAGTCTCGACTCCAGTCTGTTATCGTCAGTCAGTTTGTTGTATTTGCTTATCGATAAACGATGATAAATTCATGCATAAATAATTTTAACCCTTTCTGCATTCAAGAGTTCGCTATGGCCCAGTGAAGTTATGAAAAAGTTGAAAATTATGCAAATTAAAGAACTTTTCATATTTTTATATTAAGTCGTAAAAGTTTTTCGGTGATGTTTTTTCGCCTGAGTTTTTTATTACATATAAATTTAAATTAAACTGCCTGATAATGCGGTAAAAATAACAGGCGTTATGATTACGTGGCTTGACAGCGTGGTGAATAAATTTTCATCATACGCAGTTTCATTGTTGACATTAAAATGACACATCGATGAAGTTTTTTTAACTTTTTTTTTATTTTCTTAAATTTTATATACATATACATCGGGTACATCGGAAATTTATCGAAAAAATTTGAGTTTTTGTCGGTCAGTCAGGTTTAAATAAAAAATCATAAGAGTCACAAAATATTTCAAACATTTTTTCAGCTGTTCCCATTTCTTGTGTATTTTGCTTCGGAGTTCAATCCCCTATGCTGGCAAGGCGAAGCACTCTCCACATTTTCCTTATTTTCGAATACTGTTACAACCGCAAGGCTTAGTTTCTAAGTTGCTCTGAATAGCGCACGGCATTAGTATATTTACTTTCTTAATTGCACTTAGTGCAGTGAAATTGGTGGAACATTGACTGATGTCAACATTGAATAATTTGGAGTTACTGAATTCAAAAACTGAAGCTGCTTGTAGGCAGGTTCGCCAAGTGACCGGAATCCACTCGAATAATCCCGGAATTTCAAGTCAAAGCCGAGGGGCCTGGATGGAATTCAAAAATCTTGGAAATAACCGGATATTGAACAATTTTTGTTATATGGGCCTAAAACTTTTGTTAAAAGAGAAGATTTCAGTAAGTTTTTCCAAAACAGAAATAACTTTTTACCTTTGGAGGGAAAAAAGTTTTTTTTTTTTTTTTTTGAGAAGGCCGAGATTTGCTTCTTTTCAACTTGGCAACTCTAGTTGAAGGCCAAAATATGCGCACAAAAATGCCAATAGTAGTGCATATTATGAAAATCACCGAGTATTTAATAATATATTTAGTCAAAAGAACACATTTGCTTAACTTGGTACTGTAGGATTGAAACATTTTAGAAACTCTTTATTCAATACTGTGATATAGCCTTCTTAAATTTGTCAGTGTCTTAAATCTGATGTGGGGGAGTAATGGAAAAATTCTCAAAGACAGATATCGAGACAACAAACACGTAATTTTCGTTGTTGCTTTCTTCAAAAAAAATTATAAGCTCAAAATTTACTCAAAAGACATCAATTACAGGGATATTGTTATTCTCATAGTGCTCCTCAAACCGCTGCTTGTGCCTTTTTCAATTTTGTTCGGAATTTCCATTGTTGAAGGGAAAAAGAATTTTCCTACTTTTGCAGTGAATTCTGAGTGCAAAGGAAACTTTAATAAAGATATAAAAACATAAGTACAGTAGAATCGCGGTAACTTGACAACTTGGTCAAAATTGTACCATGACATTTTCTATAACTTGGACTAGAATATTTTACGCAACTCCGTGATATGGAAATTTTTTGTGCATTAAAAACATATGATAAACGAGCTGCAGCGTCAGTTGTGTTTGTACTGTCTTTTCGTATTGAATTTGGGATATCCCATGCCACTTTAATTGTGTTTCAATTACACTTATCCCTCTTTGGGTTTTAGCAGAACTGCAGTTTGCAAGTGTCAGTGGCAGAGCAGTTTTGTCGCGCATAAAAATGGGTCTAGAACAGTGATGGGCACATAGTGGCTCTATTTGCTCTCACCGTTATTCGACGCACAAGCAAGCGAAAAAAAATTCGCAGAATTTCAACGCTATCGAGGCACAGCGTTGACTTGAATTCAAATGAAAACAAAACACAAATGCATAAACGACATTGTGTCTTGACGAATGTAGCAATTGTTTTTGTTTGTACTGCAATTTGGTTTTTTTGTGCTAATAGCAAATTTGGAAATGAAAGTTAAAAAAAACATTAAAATTCCGTTTGTTGTTGTTTCGCTCTTTTGCTAGATTTCTATGCCCACCGCTGGTCTAGAACACAATCTTAGCTTTCTCACATTAATTCAATTAACGTTTATAATTGATAATTTAAGGAATAAACGCAGTGTAAAAACATGTGTTAGAGACGGGATGCGCACAAAAAAAAACGAGCTACAACAACATCAATTTAGATAAAAAAATATCAAAAAAATGTTGCGAAAAATTTCCTAGTATTGACGAAATTTTTGAAATAGCTGCGGCTAGCTAATTACATGTAAGCAAAATCAAAAATCTCAAGGTGAAGGAGCGAATGACTTGAAAACAAAATCACACAAACAATAAAGTGCGTTGAAAAAAAAATGCTGATTGCGGTCCGAAATTATTTTGGTCGAATAATGGAAAGAGCTCGAGATGAGCTCAATATTTTTTGTTATTGTCGTAAGAGCTAAAAGAGCTGATTGAGCAATGGTTGCGCATCTATGTGTTAGAGAATATGGGGTAGCAAAGTTGACCTGAAAAATCCGCACACAATAAGGAAGCCGGAGAAGTATTCAACAAAGCAATCCAATATGCCAACCAAAATAATTTTTTCAATTAAAGAGTCTTAAGTTGTGAAATCATTGAATAAACTTATGTTTTTTCAAATTAATATTTCTTTTCTGGCGACTATGCTGGCGGTGTCACCGAATTCGGGTTTTATATATTTACCAGGATTGAACTATGCCCGCTCTGTGTTTTGGGTCTTTATATTGGTAAGACCGTAAATTTGTCTGTATGCCCAGATTTTCGACACTCTGCAGCAAGTTGTCATTTAAAACCTGAAGACACATATCCATACTCATGATATTTTATATAAAAGCCAAATTTCCGGCAAAAAATTTTAGCAGTAAAAAAATTATTTATTAAACTTCAATTTTTTCTCTTTCAAATGACATCAACATTTTTTCATATTTCATTTAGTTCCAGAATTGTAGAACGCTGAATTTAAAAGTATGCACTGCATATAATAAGCTGTGAGCCACTGTATGTTGCACCCTGAAAGTTTTCATTAATGTTAAGTAAAAAGTTTTAGCCTGTAGTTTTTGAAACATTGTACCACATAGGAGCATTTTGCTTCTTTTTTTTTGACCCAAAAAAATGCGGTCACTTAACAACGTGGTTCGAACTTTAATAAGAGTGTGTACGTGTATTTTTGTGCATGTGGCAGTGCTGTCTCAACACGAATATTTAACACGAACGCGATCAGTCAATTTTTAAAGCATCTCACACACATATTCATTACAAAAACACAACCAAAATATAAAAAAATTAAAGTGTCACAAAATGCAGTGACAGCAATACAAATGCAAAGTGGTGCTCCGCTTACACAAAAAAAAACGTTGAAAGTAGCACAAAAAGAGTGTTGCATTTTTGCAATCCTTGTTAAATTTATGCATAAAATAATTTTGCAGTTCAGTTAAAAGTGTCGATTTCAGAGATAAATGGTGTTGGGTTGGTTGTTAAAAAAAAAAAAAAGGAAAATCAATAATGACACATGTCCCAATATAAAGTGCAAATGAAGTGACTGACAACAGTGTGACATGCTGTTGCTCGGCGCCTGCGATAAAAGATAATAGGCTATTACTTAAAATAAATTCATTTATAAAAAATTAAATTAACTTAAATTATTTTATACCAAATAATGAAGATAATGAATGATAACCTTTACATGACACGTTCATACGCAGATATTTTGTCTAAAATTAAGTTTATCTCTTTATATAAAGATTCATAATATTCAACAATGTTTTTTAAAAACTTCAGTAATATATATTGAAAAATGTTCCCCTAACTTATAATTTTACTGACATTCTCAAGTGAGTAGATTAGTTCAATATACTTTATATAGTGTCATGGCATGAACATCTATCTCGATCCCGAACTTGTTCTTTGCAATTTTGAGGTCCGAATGATCTGGTCTGCTCTGGAACCACCTGGCCTTTGAAACGAATGCTTGTCCTCTTTTCAGCCTGAGGGGCTGGTCTGCAAAGTGATTTGAAACAAGGCCCCATCAAATTCGAATATCCTGCACTTTTAAATTTCACTTTTTTGACTTTTTTTCGTTACCTTCCATTGAACGATATCTAGAAATCTCTGTTGAATGTTTATCTCTATTACCCATGCGCTTAACACCAACAAATTTTTCTTCCGAAAGACAGGAGGATCTGTTGCGCCACTCTGTCATTGTGCAGTACTCGGTTCCGCAAAGAACATCCATTATTACAACGGTTGCACAAGATTACACTTCAGCGGATCTATGCACATGATGTTGTTTGCTTAAACTCCGTAATTACTCGAAATCATAGCTATCAATGGAAAAATGTCTCACCATATCTTTAATATCAACAAAGGTGTCGCAATGAATTCGTGGAGAGATATTGATGATGTCAATGACATCTGCATACCCTACCAGCAAAACATATTTGCAAAAGAAAGTTGACGACATCCGTTGCAGATTTAAATCAGCTCAGATGAATTATTACAATTGTAATGTATGTCGTTGTTGTTGTTCTTGATTTTGGGTAAAATTACTAGGACCTGCCTAAACTTTTCTGCCGGCGCTTAAGATCGCCACGGGCATATATTCAAAAAAGGTAAACCGGCACCTCTGAAAAGCCTAGGCTCGGGCTTAAAATAAAGGACAATATATCTCGGCTTGAGTGAATCAACACTGATTAGTTTATTTATCCCGCTTCCTGGTTTTATACAGGAATAAAGGAATAATTTGATAAACAATGACATATTTTTGATATAAAACATATGGTTTCTCAATGTAAGGTGCGATTAATAATCATAAGACACTAGTTTTTTTAAAATTTTTTGACTTATACTTTTGGCAGCAAAGAAGTATTTTGAGAGAATAGTTTTAGGAACAAATTAAACAAATTTCAATATAATTATCATTGGTTTATTAATTCATAAATTTTTTTTTAAACCAAAACGTTTTTTTAGTTGTTTCAAAATGATAAGACACTTTTCATTGTCGATAAAACTAATTAAACAAACTTAATTTCTAAGATTTTTTTTGCAGGTTTTATTAGTTATTAATAATCAATAGATGGCTCTTGCAACCAAAAAAAGTATTTTTTTCATGGATTCAGTACAGTTTTTCAAAAGGCTGATATCCAAGTTAGCCCATTCGGAAATAATTGCAGCCTTAGCTCTTCTGTTTTAATATTGGCGATTATTAACATAAACTTTTTTCACTAATATACCTCACACACAAAATTGTGATCAACACGTGTAGTCTCGCTAGAAGGTAATTTTCGAATACTGTATTATCATTCTGAAACAACGAAAAGTGCAACAAAAGAGCAATTGACGAGAAAAAGATAACGGTTCTATCGTGTGATGTGAGCTATGAAAGTTCATATGATGAAAAAAAAGTTATTTCAAAAGGCTTCCACTGATTTTAATTTATGTCTAAATTTCAATTCTAAAAGTGTCTTATGATTATGAAACGCACCTTATATTCACAATGTGTTTGTTCTCTTATTAATTAAATAATTAAAATTTCTACGTAAGGGGCCGTTCATAAATTACGTAAGACGTTTAGGGGGGGGGGGGGGGTCGGCGGATTCTTACTACATCTTACGAGAGGGGGGGGGGGGGGGTGAATGATCATCTTACGTAAGATTTAAAATGCGTATTCATACATTAAAGTTGTATTAACGCATCGTCATTTGTGGCAGTAATGAAATATATTTGAATTTTCGACAGTCACGAAAGATTCAGAAATATCGATTACAATCGATTTAAGTAATCGACTCTAAACGTGACAACTTCTCTTCTGTTTATGTAATGAAATATATGTATGTTGTTTACACGCAGGGTCGACTTGTAACACCGTCTCACAAGTTTGCTATTATTCAGGCATTTACACGCAGATACGTCGACTTTGAAATTTTGTTGATGTTGTCCCGGTTCTTTACCACCCCCTTGCACTTGTCCTCTTCAACAAGAAGATTCGCTTTCGATTCCTTCTTCAACAGGAGACCAAAACAGCAATCAGTTTTGTCCTCTATTTCTTCGCTTAGCGTTAAATTACGATTGGTCAAAAGTACATCCACAGTTCAAAATCATGCCTTACGATTTTTTTTTGTCCTTCCCTTGCAAACGTCTTAGCTGATCGAGTTTGTAATATTTGTGACCAGTACTTTGCCTCGAAAAAAGCTACTGTAATGCACAAAAAACTACATGGAAAAGACTGTAGTCGCACTCACATGATTCAACCAGTTTCAATTTTGAAACGTGGACAGGGGAAAAGCCTTTGCATTTTAAAACAATCGGAGATTTGTCAAGTTGCAGAGTGGCATGACGACGAGGATATTGATGTTACAGAGTTTGAATGTGAATCAGAAAATTCAACAGACGAATCGGGTGTGCCAATTGTAGGTTCACTATCAGACTGGTTGAAAAGCGCATGAACTAACGATGACTTACGATGACTTTTTTTATTCATATTGAAAAACAAATGTGTAGTTTGCAATTTCGTAATATTTATTTAATATGTAACATATGTACTTATATTAAAATTAAATATAGTAATATAGTACATCACATGAAAAATACATTTTTTGACTAGTTTCACCTTAATTATGAATCTTACGTAAGATTTCGGAAGGGGGGAGGGGGGGGTAGTGAGAATCTTACTAAATCTTACTCGGGGGAGGGGGGGGGGGTCAAAAAGTCATGAAATTGTCTTACGTAATTTATGAACGGCCCCTAATAACAATAGCTTATAATAATAGTAATAGAATAACTTATAAATAGTATTTGATATTAAAATATACTACTTAAAGATAAGATACACTACACAGTGTACTATGTATAGGGTATTTTTTTAGAATGTCATAGCCTTAAATTGCATTAATATATAAAAATTGTTCAAATTGCTTGAATTTAGAATATAGTGGATAGATAACTTTATGTCGTTTGTTAAATATGATTTTGGGCATATGAGTGCGGCGACTGGCCCTAATATAGCACAATCTAAGGGTCCATTTTCGACCATTTTTCGAAATTCTGGGACCGTGTCTTGTCAATAATATGGCAAAGCTTAAGTTATCTAACACCTCTGGCTTGTCTGCAAGAAAACAAAAAAAGTAAGTAATAGGAAATATCAACGCCCATGTGCAAATTGTTTTTGACCATAAAAACATAGTTTCCATAGTAATTTATTAAATAATTTTTTTTATTTTTCGGTCAAAAAGGGGATAAATATTTAAAAATTTACAACAAATTATTCACCATTTAAAAGGTAATGAATTAATCGTGCTAAAAAAGTTATAGGTTAATAACACAATTTTTGGAAAAACTAATGGTTTTTTTGAAAAAAAAATTGGTCAAAATATCAAAAAAATTGTAATATCTCCAAAATTATGGGTTAAATTTCAAAGATTTGTTGACCATTATTGTAGGCCATTAAATTATCTATGTTATGACACCCATATTTTTGAGATCCATTCAGGGGTTCCCAACTTATAAGGATTTTTCGAGCGAAATTTTTATTGTTTTGCTATTTTTATTTTCATTTTAGAGGGTAAAACAACAAAAAAAAAAGATTGGAGCAGGGGAGTCACGGTAAACCTGTGCCAATAGTTCTCTCACATCAAAATTCTTGCAACATCTAATTTGTCATATTTTGCATGACAAATTCTGGCATAAATTTTCAATGTTAAATTTTCTCACAATTTGCATTTTAATTTAATGTCGACCCATTTTATCACCTGGAATAAGTCAACTCAATGCACAGAAATGGTGTCACTTTGCCAAATGTACCCGCACACTGTGACACCCCCTGACGTGGGCATTGATTCCCATGACGACTACACAGCAAATGCTCTAAAATTTTACTGACCTTTATTGTTGGCAACACTTTGTGTCACATTGTGCCTTTGTCGCACTGACACTCAAATGGGTGCGGTGCAACACTTCAGCTACGATAGGGTCCACGTTTGTATGCGCACTAAAGAACTGCGACGAATAAAAGTTATTCAAAGAGCTTGAAAGCATTTGTGGTGCCTGTAAGCAAGACTAGGATGTTGATGATGACAAGGGGGCGTGGCAAAATAGAATGGGCAAAGGAGTAGTGGGAAACAGTGTAAAACTCACACTAAAAGTGAATTCATTTGCATATTGCGACTTGCGACGACGATGAGTGCAACAAACGCAGTGCATGCAGGCGGCAATGGGTACCAGGACGACCAACAGCTTCCTCCACTAGAAAACAAAAAAAAAAAAAAACATTTGAAATGCGAATACACAAAACCCCAATGAATAGAGGATTCTGCATATGTACGTGTGTGCTCTGGATCTAAACAAAAAGAATAAAAATAAAGTGAAAGTGGCTGCAGGTGGCTTAGAATAAAATTTGAAAATGTAGTGCCACACTCTACTTAAAGCAGCAACCGCCAAACCGACCGAATATTAAAGGCAAAATAAAACCGTAGGGGATTTCTTTTTAAGTCCTACTCTTTCGTTCATTTACTTTTAAGTGAATTTCCTATTCTTTAAATAAATGAATAAAATTTTCATAATTTCTATATTTTGAACAAAAGAAAATCTTTAATACTTATCATATAATTTTTTCTTTGTATTTTTGCCTTAAATTCAACCATATTTTATATACATAATAAAGTTTTATGTGAATGTAGCGTGGCGCCCAATAAGCGGGTGCAATTGCACTATTCAAAGAAATTGCAGAGCTGCTTTCGTTGCTATATGTAGGAATCAGCATCAACATCATCAGTACCATGAGCTTCGACTTCTTGTATTGCTCTTAAATGTGGAATCAAGCGTCTTTTTGTTTCGTCTTGTGGATTTAGTTTTTCTTCGACCTTAGGTGCAGAAAATTTAAAATTCATTGAATTTGGCAGTGATGCAAACTTAATTTCAATACAAATACCATACTGCAGGATCCAAGTACTTAGTTGTTATGGAATGCATCAGTAGCTTCATGTTTTTCCTTTATCTCTTCCAGCCTTATTCACATTAATTTATAATATGCTTAAGCGCTTCATAAGCCTTTTAAGAACTATAATGAATAATGCTGTTCAAATTCATTCATAAAATTCTAACCTTAATTTGAAAATATTTTGATAATGAAATGAGGAGGTTGCCAAAAGTACTTTTAGACTTGTGTAATACTCACCTTCATTTAATTCAAATATTCAAATTGAACTGAATCTCATTTTGATTTGAGTTCCTGAAACAAGTGATTGTATATCTCCAGTTCATTTTCATACCAGCTACAGATGCACTTTTTCCAGGCCTAGGGGATGCATAGCTATTAACGTGTAAAAGATTTCATGGTTTCAATAGAACTATACTGGCCCAGGAAGCGAAAAAGGCGTATCTGAAAAAAAACCATGTTCGTGATTCTTATAGAATCCTATAGCTTAAGAAATAACGCGTCTAATGAACTACTCCAAATCCCGGTATCTTAGTTCAAACATATAAAAAATCTACTAAGAAAATTTACTCGATCTCAATTTTACAGATATTTCAACCAATTCACATAAACAAAACATGAATTATCTCGAAGCGCATTTTTTTTTAGATACTCCCTTTTCGCTTCTGAAAGCAGTACTGCCGAAATAAGCGAAAAAGACATATCTCAAAACAAAAATATCCGAGATTCTTATGGCATCGGATAGCTTAAGAAATTACGCGTCTAATGAAATACTCCAAATGTCGGCATCTTAGTTCAATCATATAAAAAATCTACTAAGAAAATTTCCTCCATATCAATTTCACAGGTATTTCAACAAATTGACATAAACAAAACATCAATTATTTCGAAAAGAATTTTTTTGAGATACGTCTTTTTCGCTTAGTACGGCAGAGTAAAGCTGTAAAAATTTCTATATAAGGAAATGGGAAAAATCTAAGCATAACATTAAGAGATTTAATTCTGAAATCAACTTTTTTTAGAATTGAAGTCACAAAGCTTAATAGAAAAACATGAATTTTGCAAATTTTCTCTATTTGATTGATAGAAAATACTCAATACTTACCACAATAAGTCTGTAGACAGCAATTAGATCAGGCATGGTCGATAAAGCTGAGTAAGGGAGCTGGAAATCGCTGATCTTATATTAATACAGCAAATTCGTAAAATTCAAAACCCAAATTGCAAAAATTGAAAAAAAAAAGTCCGGTGCAAAATCGGCGCCCGAAGCTAGGTCGGGGTACCGCGTACAATGAGACAGACAATATTACCAACACCTTCATCAATACCCTGAGGATTGGTCGACAAATATCGGTTGCGGATATCGGACAAAAAATGTAGAAGTTATTCAAGAAAACAATAAAAAACTTGCAATAAAATTGAACAAAAATACATACGGTTGTGTATGTGTGTGGTTCTTTAATTTTACTCTCCGTTTTTTTAAGATAAAAACATATGTATTTTTGTTCAATATTTTTTATAATTTCATCACGATCAGTCAAGCAGTTCAAAACTTATAGCATTTTAAAAAAAAACTGAAAACTTTGATTAGCAATAACTATTACAAAAAACAATTTTTTTGAAAAAATTTTTCCGTACACTAATTTCTACTACTTGCAGCTACTGATTTATTTATATAAAAAACTTTGAAAAACATTTTAGACATGTCGGTTCCACGCATTCTGACCCATTATTAAAAAAAAAAGATAAAAATAAAAAAAACCAATCCATCTTTTACAATCAAAAAATCAACACGTTTGCAACATTTGGATGGCATAGGTATGAGATAAAGTTAGTGTTCGATTAATTTAACTTTAAAACCAAACACTATGCATAAAATCCCATACAAATGAAACATATCGTAAAAGAAGTGAATAGACACAATTTATTCAGTAAAAACAACTGTAAAATGAATTATTGTGATTTAATATAAAAAAAAAACAGAGGCATTGGCACCCCAAGGATCTGATATTATTATTAATTACATCGATTCAATTCAAAATGTCATCGACTTGATATGTTATTTAATCTCTCGCCCCACCAAGCTTTTGGTGAAATGAGGCTACTGAATGAAATTGTAAAAAATAATAAGTATTTACTTACTCTTTAGTCTGAACCTTTAGCCTTAGCTTCGGCCTTTTCACATCAATTCCTGCAAATATTTTTTTTTCGAAAAAATAAGTCTAAAAACACACTTTGAGGAGGGTCGGGGACCTTCCCTGTCACTTCCAAAATTTATTTTCGGCATTTTTCCATCGAATCGTGAATAAATATTTTTTAAATGTAAGTGCAAATTTATCATAAATTTTTTTTTAGAAACATGTTAAGTATTTTCCTTTGGATTTTATTATGAATAATCCTAAGTGTTATCCTTTGGAAATTTTTGCTTAGTGATCCAAGATATTATTTTAGGATTTTCCTCGTTTTTTCGTGCGAAAAGGTTTTTTATTTTCGATTTTTGAAAATAAAAGTCATGTGACTGTTAAAAAATAAAAGTCAAAAAAAGTTGAAAGCTTAAAGGACTTAAAAGTTACTGAGCAGTCAACCTAGCAGAGGATGAAACTAGTATAACTAGTTTTAGCCCATTTTTCCTTTTTTGATCTTGGTGTATGTTCATATTCTTAACATACCATGGTGCGCCGGAAATAGTTCGAAGTATTTTTGACTGACAATGAGACCTTTGTAATATTTCTATATTCGATAAACTTGCGTTGCCCCACAGCTGGATTCCGTATGACCATATTGGTATAATAATAGTATTGTACAAAAGAACTTTATATTCAAGACTGTGTAATTTCTTTGGTGTTGACATACACACATATCGAACAGTAAGCTCAATAAGATAAGGTATAAGAATTATGTACGTTAACGTAGCTGGCGTTGAAAAATTTTAAATTTTATATTTGAGGATAAAAGAACAGCTCTTTCAAGATAAAAAAACTTTTTTTTTTTCAACTTCTTATTTACTTATTGAATCAACTCGCTTGAGACTAACAATTACACAGACCGACAAAATTTAACCAACATTCAGACCCAGAAACCGGACTATATATTTCCGTAGGTTTTCGATGCGCTGATTCCGAATCTGGTCGCAGAATTGCTCCATCACGTCAGGTTTTTGAGATATCCTAACCTAAAAGTGCCAAATAACATCGTTTTTGACCATTTTTGAGGTTATATAGCACCGTGAGTTTTCTATTTTTCAAAAAACTATGTATAGGATCTTAAACTACAGTTCTTCTGGGTATAATTTTTGTCGGCCTGTGTTATTATACAAATCTTAAGGAACTAATGGGACGTCGGACTTTACCAAGCCATTGCTTAGAAACGAGTTGCTTTGAGTTGTGAAAGGAGTAGTATTAAAATGTAGAGTTTTTCTCTAGTTTCAAGCAAAGAAGGTGGCAGGTTACTTTTTCAGCACATAAAAGTACTCTTTCACTACTCATTCTTGACCTCGCGAGTTAGAAATCGAGCACACAACTTTTGTTGAATACGCTCCAGACCATAACTGAGCAATGGCAATGTGAATTCTCGAAGTAAGTTATTGAAGTGAAAACTTCTTATGGCACGTTGTGCGGCTGAGGAGGAAAAAAGTATAAGCTCGCGACACCGACCGTCATCGGGATTCCCCGTCATGAATGCGATAGTAAAATTTGAATGTTCTTTGAAGACTTGGGAAACGAACTCGATTTTGGAATTTTGAAGACTTGGGAAACGAACTCGATTTTGGAATTTGAAGACTTGGCAAACGAGCTCGATTTTAGAATTTTGAAGACTTGGGAAACGAACTCGATTTCAGAAATTTGAAGACTTGGGAAACGAACTCGTTTTCAAATATGGAAGACTTGGGAAACGAATTTGGTTTTGGAATTTTGAAGACTTGGGAAACGAATTCGATTTTTGAATTTTGAAGACTTGGAAAACGAACTCGATTTCAAAAAATTTGAAAAACGTTGCCTACTTTTAGGCGCTATTAATAATTTGCCCCTAAAAGTATGCAACACTTTCTGAAAAATTTCAAAATAGCGCCTAAAAGTATGCAATGATTTTAAAAATTTCAGATAATGTTGCCTACTTTTAGGCACTATTTTGAAATTTGTCGGAAAGTGTTCCATATTTTAGGGGTAAATTATCAATAGCGCCTAAAAGTAGGCAACGTTTTTTTGAAAAAATGGCCCATGAAACTATGCAATTTTTTGGAAAAATTTTTGAAATTTGTAGCAATACATATGTTGACTTCCGGTTTAGCTGTTGCTCCAGTCGGCAAATTTTTCTCTGCAAGAGCAGCCGAAAGCAGAGCCAGCAGCCCAAATCAGAGAAAAATCTGAAATACCAGGCCACCATGAACCAGCAGCAAGCAAATTTGGTTTTTTGAAAAACTTTTTAAAACGTTATATTTCGGCTATTACTAAACCGATTTAGACAAATGAGGTGTAATAGTTTTTTAAGAACAAGCAGATTTTTTTGAAGTCATTTGTGTTTTGATAAACTGTCACTAGATGGCGTTTTAAGCAGTTTGAATATTCTAACAGCCATAACTCGGCAACGAATAAGCCGATTTTGATAAATGTGGTGACATAGTGTCTGTAGGAAGAAGCAGATTTTTAAGTCAAGCTTCAGAAAAATTATGTTTAAGCTATTTAGTCACAGGTCCAGGTACTTTCTTTACCTGATTTTTTCTTATACTTACATAATTCGCAATGATGTTTCTTACTGCAATCAGAATAAATTTTTGTTCTCAAACATTAGGAATACTTAGCTCAAATTTAATTATTCACAGTTGAGGCTACCTGAGCCGAATATACTTCTTCCAGTAATTTTTGAAGTGAAAACTTCTTATCGCACGTTGTGCGGCTGAGGAAAAAAGTATAAACTCGCGACACGACCGTCATCGGAGTTCCCGTCATGAATGCGATAGTAAAATTTGAATGTTCTATTGTTCCTTTTAAATATATATTCCAAGTGGAAGACAAAAAGCAAAGCAGACACACTAACTGACACATTCCACATTGTTTCTTTCAAATTCCGCGTTGTTACGTTGACAAATTGAGAATGAGAGCGAGAGTAAAATTTGAATACATATTCCGTTTTTGACTTCCATTGCATTGCCATATAAAAAGAAAACGCACACATACCAACTAACACACTAACTTGCCATTAAACGATTTGTTTTCGCTTCTGTCGGCACTCCCGGAGTGCAACCCGCCGTTTTTTTTTCTGATGAAAACAAATTTAATTTGGAAGGACCAGATAGATTTCGTCATTATTGGCGTGATCTGAGGAAGGAATCTCTTATTTTCTCTAAGAGAAAGTTTTGCAGCGGCTCAGTTATGGTCTGGAGCGTATTCAACAAAAGTTGTGTGCTCGATTTATAACTCGCGAGGTCAAGAATGAGTAGTGAAAGAGTATTTTTATGTGCTGAAAAAGTAACCTGCCACCTTCTTTGCTTGAAACTAGAGAAAAACTCTACATTTTCATGCAGGATATGCTCGTATTCATACAAATCACAGGACAATGACCTTTTTACAAGTCCATTCCGTTGAGATTATGGACTGGCCTACATGCGTTCCGGGCTTAAACTCCATATAAATGTTTGGAGAGTCTTGGCACGGTTATTATATGCTGAAAAAAAAATATATTAAAATGTTACCGATCTTAAAAGAATAATTTTAAGTGATTGGAGCAAACTCGAGCCAAACTTGTTCTTCAACCTACTAAATTTGGTGGAAAAACGCATTTTTGATGTTGGAAAAAACCTAAGTGGCTATATTGGCTACTATTTCATTAAGTTAAAGAATAATTACATTCCATTACTTGTTTCTTTGTTTTGACCGTAAAACTAAGAAGGTGTCTTATAATTTTGATACATTTGCCAGTCAACAAATATATGTGCATTCCAATGCTGTGCTTAAAATATATAAAATATATATATTTTTAAAGCTTATTATTTGTACATTCATTTACAATTTTTAGTTTTTGCAAAAACATAACAACGTAGCTTTACCGAAGGTTAAAGACAAGTTTTGGAAGTGTCTTATAATTATGGGCAGCACCTGATTTAAGTTCAATACTCTGAGGTATTGCGGTGTTATTTAGGTAAAGTGAGGGGCAAGTCTTTTTACTGAGTGTAAAAGTTACATGTGTACTTTTTGCTCGTTCTCATTTATTTGCCAGTTTAAAAGCCATGTTTTAACTAGACGCATATATTCTTCGAGGGTATGTGACGTACTATGAGGGTCTGCGTGACAAGACGAAATTGCAATTTCATCAGCAAAAGTAGATGTAAGCACAGAGTTGTTTGTTAGCAAGTCAGAAGTGATACAATAATTAGGTAAAGAATTGGGCCAAGAACGCTACCTTGTGGTACGCCTCCAAAAATGTCTACGTCATCTGAAATGTGGTCGTTGCATTTTGACCTGAGCTTTCGTCCTGTAAGAAAGGAGCCTAGTAAGGCATGGGTATTTTTAAGGAGTAATTTTTTATAAGTTCATCGTGCCACACCTTATCAAAAGCTTGAGGTACATCAAGAAACACTGCTGAGCAGTATTTTTTTTTTCTTCATATGTGTTTCTAATTTTTGCTATTATCCTGTGAAATTGCTCCATAGTTCCTTGTTTTTTTGTGTAAATCAAATTAGTGCTGAGGTATTATGTTGAGTTTGTTTATGTGAGGCAAAATTTTTGAAAGCAGCAGCTTTTCAAAAGTTTTGATGTGGTTGGCAACAAGCTTATTGGCCGATATAATGAAACTTGTGTGGGATTTTTCCCAGGCTTAGAAATCATTGTGATTTGAGACATCTTTCAGCTTTTTGGGTAGTGGCTCAATCGAGTAATAGCGTTAAAAAGTATAGTTAGGTGTCTGACTGCACAGTAAGGTAATTCAATAAGCATATTAGCAGTTATTAGGTCATGACCTGGTGCTTTCTTCTTGTTCAATTGAGTTTTAATGAATGAAGATGAACGTCTTTAGTTGTGAAGCGCAACAAAATTTGTCTCATATTTTGAGTTTCTTGTGGTATTTCAAAGCTTAAATACAAGTTTAAGATGGTGAGCAAATGCTTGACATTTTTCTTCGTTACTTCTAGCTTAGTCTTATGGGAGAGTCTAGGTCAGTAGGTTTTTCATATTTCTGATGGCTTTCCATAAAGAGTAGTTCGAAAACTGGCTAAGGTTAGTTTATGTTTAGTATAGGTGACCTGACTTCTTGCCATAGTCTTTTTTTCCTTCACTAAACGTTCTATTTGTGAGGAGCTGAGGCGTTGCTTTGTATGGACAAATGATACGAGTAGATACATAAAAATTTTTTTTTGTGTGTCTTGTAGTCAAAATTACTTTTAAAGACCACAAAAGGACAAAACAAGAATAAATTTTTCACTAGTTTGTAGGTCGACAAGCAAAAAATTTTTTTTTTTTTCAAACTTTTTCCATGAAAAATTGTGAATAATACAAAAAAAAAAAAGTATTTTGTCCAAATTTTTTTATGGAATCATTTTGTACTAGGAGACCTAAATAATTCAAAAATCGATGTTTTTGCGAGTTACTGAAAAAACTCGTCCAAAACTCTTTGGACATTAATTTCGACATCGCGATGTACATATATTAATTGAGACTAAGCCGTTCAGCTGATATTCATAAACAGATAAGAGCTTATAAAACTTTACCAATGATAAAAAAAAGGTTTCAGAAGGTATTTGATTGGGAAAAATTTTGGTACAAGCAAACGCTTCGAATTTTTTATGTTTCTTTCAAAATAAGGTTTTTCTTAATGAAACAGTAGGATATTTTACGACAATTTTCGCTTGGATCTGGTTTGTGAAGTTTTGGAAATTGCGGACGAATTATCTTAAAATTGCTATAAGCTGCGAACCTTTAACTGATCTCATCAAAATGGCCAATCAGCCATCAACTTATCTGTTAAAGTTCTCAATGGAGGGGGTTTGAACTCAAAAAATCCCACAGTGCAAATATCTAAATTCTAGTTACGGCTATGACAAATTTGACTTAAAAATAATCGAATACTAACTGCTCAGTATATCTTATAACGGTTCCAAGAGTGGCCTCATTTTGCAGTTGACTTCGTCTCTTTGTCAGTGTCGGTAGTGTTTTTAAGTGTATTGTAATTTTGTTATTATTATTTTCTAATAATATTTGCAGTTAATAATTAATAAATTTTGTGTTTAATTTAGTGTCGTTTCTTAAAAAAATTGCATGATTATATTAATAATTTTGCTTTAATTTTGTGTTTTGTTTATTTTGCGTTACACACAAACATACATTTATGTTAATATTAACTTTTTTTCTGCAAGCAAAATAAATCAGTGTAAGCAGTGCAACAGTTTTGTTTTTGATTCGCTTTTGTGCTTTGTTCGTATACAAAGCTAGACTTTAAACTCTGTTGTGTTTGTTGTTGCTGCTTAGCGGGTGAATTTTTTGCTTGATTTTTAACCCTTTTTGCACTGCTCTAAAAATATTTTAAATTGCTTTCTTTTTTCTTTTTTAAGATGGATTATTTTTCCTCAGAAAATTTGTTAGCTTGCTCTCTAAGAGATCAGTGCAAAAGCCAAAATATATTGAATTCTATGTTTTCCTGTTCAGGTCCCTGTGAACAGGTGTTTCATGCCTCTTGTGTAAGCTTAGCAAAATCTGTTACTGATTTATTATGCTCTGTCCATTCGGGCCTGCAATGGTACTGTCCATCTTGCAGACCCCTTTCCCCGTCGGTCTTTTACGAAAAAATTAAGCAATTTGGGGAAAATCTTAACAATCTGAATAATAATTTCAGAGATATTCTTAACTATTATCCCCAAACTGAAAAAAGCCTTAATGAGGCTATTTCACCGGATGTTAGTTTGCAAAATAAAACTATTACCGAGGCTACTATGCTTTTTGCTTCCACTCCTTCGATCTCCACTTTACCTAAACAAGCTATTTCCTTAAAAAAGAAAAGAAAGTCTAATAAGAAATTAAATAAAAATCTGGGTAATGTGGGGAGGGTGGGCGGTGCGGCCGTCAGTCGTGACAAAACTCCCGTGGATTGCTCTCTAAATACCTCTTCACCCACTCCCAATTTTCCCGCTATAATCTCTAGTAGCAATCTTTCATCTCCTTCCTCCACTATAAATAATCCTCTGTCAATTTCGGCTAATCCGCGGGTGGATGTTGCGATTGATAGCTCTGTGCCTCCGGTTTCCCTGCAGGCATTACCAAGGTTAAAATCGATTTTTATCTCACGACTGCATTCCAATACTACCTCTGACAGCGTTAAAAATTTTATCAGACAACATCAAATTATTCCTGCCGACGCCTTCGTTTCTTGCAGGAAACTCGGTAATAAACCAACTCATGCGTCTTTTAAAATAACAGTGGCATCTTCTCATGTTTCTGCCATTCTTAAATCTAAAGCATGGGTGGATAATATCTATATTTCAGAATTTAAATCGAAAAAAAATGATAAAACTGCACGTTCCAATTCAAAAAACTGAAACGGCTATCCCTTTACTATCAAAATGTAAGGGGTTTGCGTTCCAAGACGCAAGATATCTTTTTATCAACTCAGAATTTCTCTGAGGATATTATCGTGTTTACCGAAACTTGGTTAAACAACAGTTTTCTCAATATGGAACTTTTTGATAATAGTTTCCATGTTTTTAGAAGAGACAGACACTTGGAAGATCTTTCTTCTGTTGGTGGAGGCGTCTTAATAGCTATAAAAAATCATTTAACCAGTTCATTAGTTGAAATTGCCTGTGCATCTAATATTGAACTGTTATGTGTTAAGGTCACACATTGTAACTCTAATTTATACATTCTTAACACTTATGTTCCTCCAAATAGTAGCGCAGATGTCTACGAATGTCTTTCGATGGCCGTAGAATATATTATTAATGAACTAGACACTAATGACGACATTTTGTTGTTAGGTGACTTTAATCTGCCTGACCTAAAATGGACTCCTTCGGACGATGGTACATATTTTTATGCATCTTGTCCAAAAACTCGACAACAACAAATTTTTGTTGACGAAATACTTTCAAATTTACAACAAGTAAGTTGTATAACTAATTGCCATGGACGACAACTTGACTTAGTCTTGGCTACAAATAGTAGCAATGTTATTGTAAGAAATGCTATCCATGCTCTGTCTACGGTAGATTCCTATCATCCACCTTTGAGTATTGTGTACCAATCTGACAATGAAAATTTGACTAATGCATGTTCATCCATTAATATTTACGAATTCAATTTTAAGAAAGCTGACTTTAAAATTGAATGAAAACTTAAGAAATAAATTAGACGACTTACTCATTTTTTTTAATAACAATACATTTGATGATTGCATTAAATTTTTCTATGGTGAACTTTTTTCTGCCATAGCATTGTCGGTTCCATATACAAAAAAGTACGTCAATAATTCCTCGTACCCCTGGTATACAAAGGATTTGAAAAAAGTTCGCAATGGCCGTAATAGGGCATGGAATAAATACGTTTGTAGCCAGGACCGTAATGACCTTGTTGCTTATCAGCGACTGTTTCTTGAATTTAAAGATATGTCAGCTTTGGTTTATTCTGAATATTTGAATAAAATAAGGCTGAATATTCTTCATGACCCCAAAAATTTTTGGGGTTTTATTAATTCTAAAAAAAAATCTGACGGGTTTCCATCTGAGTTTAAAACAGTTGATGGGCTCACTAGCGACCCACAAGTTATAGCCGGGTTGTTTGCTAATTTGTTTAATGAATCGTTTTCTACGGATTTATTTAGCCCTGAAATCAACTATTTTGAATATATGGATAACGACCCTTTAGTTTCGGTTAATGAGATATCTTTCTCTCCTGACCTAATAGAGAAATATATTTCATCTGTTGATGATGACTTCAACTCCGGGCCGGATGGTATTCCTGCGACAGTTTTAGTAAACTGCAGCTCTGTGCTGAGTCAGCCCCTTAGTATTTTATTTAATAGATCAATTCAAGAAAGCTATTTTCCTAAATTTTGGAAAAATGCATACATTAGCCCCATTTTCAAGAAAGGGTGTAAAAATGATGTTTCAAACTACAGGCCCGTGGCTAAGTTATCATCAATACCGAAAATTTTTGAACATATTATATACGATCAGGTTAAGGTGTGCTGTGGTGAAGTCATAACAACTCGTCAGCATGGTTTTGTTAATGGCAGATCTACAGTTTCTAACCTCCTTGATTTCACTTCTTTTGCGTTAAGCTCTTTAGACTCTGGTGGGCAAGTTGACTGCATCTACACTGACTTCAGTAAAGCATTTGATAAATTACCACATAATTTGATTTTGTTTAAGTTAAAGAAACTTGGATTTCCCTTAAGTTTTGTCAGCTGGATTGAATCTTATTTATCTGATCGCTCGTATCAAATAAAATTTAGGAGATTGTTTTCCTCCCCATTTAGCGCGACATCAGGTGTTCCACAAGGAAGCCACCTGGGGCCGCTCCTGTTCATTTTAGCAATTAATGACGTTACACATGTTATTAAAAACTCCCATCTGTTAGTATATGCAGATGACATGAAAATTTACAGGAACGTAAAGGGGGTTGGTGACACTATTCCACTTCAGTCTGACTTGAAATCCTTTGAAGTTTGGTGTTCTAAGAATAACTTACATCTTAATCCTGATAAATGCCAAGCTATGATTTTTACCAGGAAGAAAACTATTGTGGAATTTGATTATAAATTAAAAGATAAAAATATTTGTCGTGTCGATGTAGTCAAAGACCTAGGTATACATTTTGATACTAAGTTGACTTTTAATGAGCATATTAATCAAATTTGTAAAAAATCCTCATCTCTGCTTGGCTTTATTAAGAGGTGGGCAAAAGAATTTAACGGAATAGTAACGATGACTTTATATAATACAATAGTGCGCCCTCACTTAGAGTACGCTAGCCAAGTATGGTCACCATTTTATAATATTCATATAAATAGAATTGAAAGAATTCAAAAAAATTTTATTCGTTTTGCTCTCAATGGCTTAAATTGGATTGACCCTTTAAACCTTCCTCCTTATGAGGATCGTTTAAAGTTATTACATATAGTATGCAGTCTTTGAGCTCGCGTAGAAATATTGCGGATATACTTTATCTGCATCAACTTGTAACTGGGTCTCTTGCTGCACCAGAGCTTCTTAATTATATACATTTTAATAGTAATCGGAGGAGTACTCGTAACTCTTATCAGTTATTTTATCAACCGGTTAGTAGAACTAATTATATGGCTACAGCTCCTTTTAATCGCATGACAACTCTTATTAATAATTGCGAAGTTTATAACATTAGCTTGTCAAAAGGTCAACTCAAGCTTAGACTTAAAACTAACTGTAGCTAAATTTGTAGCTTAATGGTGGTGTGAATTTTTTTTGTTTGTGTTGTCCGAGCCCCACAGCATGCTGGGTAAATTTTTTCTAACATTTATGCCTTGGACCACGTAAATTTATACATATAATTATTTTAATATCTATATGTCTATTTTTACATGGTGTGAGTGGGTATGTTGAGAAAGTGCGATAAAGCTAAGAAAAAATTATAAAATAAATAACAAATTAATGTGCATGATAATTTTTTCTATTCCATTTTTTATTGAATAAGCTTTTTACTTGGTATAAAGCTTCAATGCTAAATAGCTAAGAAGGCTATAATAGCTGTAGTAGCTAAACTCTATTATTATTATTATTATTATTATTATTATTATTTTAACATAAAATTTATGGTGAAAAAACTTTCCCAAGTACAGTTGAGTTAATTGATCTAATGCATGCATACTATATGTACATATGTATTTATATTGGTTATTCTTTTAATAACTGCACACTTGGTTTTTTCTGACGTTTTTGAACATTTTTTGAAACGAAATATCTCAAAAACTATAGTAGAAGGATAAAAAAAAATCACCTAATAATATTTGTTAAAAAAATTTGAATAATTTTGTTAAAAAACACTAATTTTTTTAATTAAGAAAATTTTTCTCAAAATATTTTCAATATAACATATATTTTTTGTTTTGATTTATTAATATGATAATCTTCAATCAATCCTAAGAATGCATATGCTTTCATATCGAAATTCCCGCCACAACTTTGGAAACTACGAATTTTTTACTGATGACGCGCACCATGTTTTTTCAACATAAAATGGAAAATTACACATAATTCATACAAAAACTCCTTTATAAAAACTCATATTTTCCAAAGTTGTGTCTGGAATTTCGATTTGAATGCAGATTCATTCTTAGGATTGATTGAAAATAACATTACAAAAAAAAGAAATAAAAAAAATTTTATGTCGAATTTTATGTTGTTCGTAGTTTCCAAAGTTATGGCGGGAATTTCGATATGAAAGCACATGCATTCTAAGGATTGATTGAGCAATAATATATAAAAAAATCAAAACAAAAAAAATATGTCACATTGAAAATATTTTGAGAAACATTTTTTTACTTAAGAAAATTAGTGTTTTAACAAAATTATTTAAATTTTTTTAACTTTTTTTATAAAGTTATAGTCGTTCTTAACAAATATGAGTTAATATTTTTTATCGTCTCTGCTATAGTTTTTGAGATATTTCGTTTCATAAAAATGTTCAAAAATGTCAAAAAAACAAAGTGTGCAGTTATTGAAAGAATGAACGATAGCAATCGCTTATAATTTTTTTCGAAAAACATTTATTGGTGCATATATTTAAATTGGCAACCATGACTTGATGTGAAATTACCACAGCAAAAACGACAGAAGCGCGGATTATCCGTGCCTTCTGCGGGCTGAGTGTTGCACATTTGTTGAATTTGTGTCGTGCAGCAGTGTCGCATGTTAAAAAGGACTTGAACTTTTTTTTGCTGTTCAGAGTCAACGTTCGATGTCTAACACTTTGCAGTAAAAATCCTACGTATCTACGGAAATCAGTTTGTATGTAAAACGATCTCAAACATGTTCCTCACTCTGAAAAATTATGGAATCTATTGCAACATTGCATATCAATTCATTTTCCTGCTTCACTTTAATGCAAAAAAGTTGGGTGGCTCTTACTACATATCATCATGCTGTAACTAACAATTTAATGTTATTATTAAAGCTTAAAAATAAATTGCATAATGAAATTCATCCCTTGCGTTAACACCCTCTACTTTGGCACGAAGTAAACGTCAGAGTTACACCGCCAACGCTAAAAACATTCAATATTAAAATTTATTCTTTAAAAACGGAAATTGCGCAAATTTACGTATGAATTTAAAATTTTAATGCTACCAAAGTGTTGCCAACTTTATGTGAGAAAATAATACACCCCATCTTTACTTTACTTATTTCTTTGCTTCGTTTTTGCTCACTTTTAACTAAGTTTAGTGATGCCAGACGCTAAAATATTGATCTTCCATTAAAACTTTAAACAAAACAATGAATTGATTTATAAATACCCATCATGAACTTAAATATTTTAACCATTGACTTTATGACATAAGATTGAGTTTTGGTTTCCCGATAATTACAAACCTTGTACCAAATCCTGCCGGGGAGATGGATATGTATATTGCATTTATTATTATTATATTGGATGGCTTTTACTCTATTCTTGACACTCTTTGGATTCCCTCTTTTATTGTAAAAGTTGATGATCTGTTTAACTTTGATATATGTAGTAGCATTGATTTTTTATGTGGCATCATCGCAAGTTCCGGAGAGCAATAATTATATGTACGTAGTAAATCACATTTTAAGTGGGTTGCCCATGAGAAGCTCCAGATTTTGAATTATAATAATGAACTATATAAAGTTATTCTACGCTGCAGTCACTTTGAATTCTGGATATGTACATTTTATGCGTTTTAAAAACCATTTTCACACCTTCTTGAACTTCATGTAAACATGTTGAAATTAACTTTACTTAACGCGACTAGAGATGGGGTCAGCTCTTATGCTTATTGTGGTCATTCTTTCTTAATTTGTTTTAAGTTTGTGGCGAAGTTGGCTATTAGTACATTTAAACTCTGCCTTCTCCTTTTCGCTGTCATTCTTATGTAAAGTTAGTTCACCTTTTACGCCAAAGCTCTTCTTTGTATTTACATATTTAAAATTTCTAATGAATGGAGGAGATTTTACTCCCTAACTCAAAGTTAAATGAAATATTGAATGTGGTTAATTCTGTACTTAAGTTTGTACAGGATGTTTTTTTTAGAGGTATAGAGCTTCGAATTGAAATAAAACACAAGAAAATCGTTTTAATGTCCATCAATTTGGCTTTATTGGAAGGATAATTTTATGCCATTAATGTTTAAATATGATTTCGGGCATGTGGCCGCCGCGGCTGGCTCGAATAAAGCCAATTCTACAGGTCCAATTTTGAACCACTTTTTCGAGCATATGGGGCCGTATGTCGGCAATAACGCCACGAATGTTGGCTTCTAAGTCCACTAACGTTTCTGGTTTGTTGGCGTAGACGAGCGACTTCACATATCCCCAAAGAAAATAATCCAATGGTGTCAAATCACACGATCTTGGTGGCCAATTGACAGGTCCATTCCGCGAAATTATGCGCTCATCGAATGTTTCCTTCAATAAATTGATTGTGACGTGCGCTGTGTGGCATGTAGCGCCGTCTTGTTGGAACCACAACTCATCCACATTCATGCCATCCAATTCGGGAACAAAATAGTCGGTTATCATGGCTCTATACCGGTCTCCATTAACGGTAACTGACTCTCCAGCATTATTTCGGAAGAAGTATGGCCCAATGACTCCACCAGCCCATAGAGCACACCAAACAGTCAGTTTTTGTGGATGTAATGGCGTCTCAAGGGTCTCATGTGGATTCTCTTCACTCCAAATGCGGCAATTTTGCTTGTTGACGTAGCCATTCAACCAAAAATGAGCCTCATCACTGAACAAAATTTTGCGATGAAAATCAGCATCGAGATCAATCTCGTTTTCGGCCCATACACCAAAATCACGACGCATTGCATGGTCTCGCGGCTTTTATTCTTGCACAAGCTGGATCTTGTAAGGTCGCAAGCCAAGATCTTTGCGCAAAATCTTCCATAAAGTTGATGGACAAAGCTCCAATTGCTGTGCACGGTAGCGAATAGATTCATTCGGGTCCTCTTCAACATTTTGCTCTACAGCGGCAATTGTTTCTTCGGTGCGCACTGTTCGACGTCTCTGCGGATGCGTATTATCACATAGAGTAAACGTAGTGCGAAAACGACCCATGGTTAACCGAATTAATTGCTCTGATGGACGATTATGTCGACCATAAAAGGGACGGAGCTTGCGGTAAACTTCGCGAGCTGAACCATTATTTTCGAAATAAATTTGCACGATTTGCAAGCGTTGTTCTTTTGTCAACCTGTTCATGATGAAATGGCAAACCAAACTGAACATAAATGACATTAGAGTTGCCAGATTTGACCATAAGATGCCAGTTTTATCTCTATTCGAAAAACAAACCTCTAAAAAAAACACCCAGTATTTTAGTTGTTCAGTCCTACATGCAATGAGTGATAAAGACAGGAAGTAATTCGTTTTCGCTTTGCAGAAGGTAAGCCAATAGTGTTTTGTTATTCTGCTCGAATTTGTATTTATAATATTCATTTAGTATTTACTTCTGAAAAATCAAGTTAAAGTGTTGAATAAGAAGTGATACGTTTAATGGATCCCCTTCAAGGAGCACTCTCACTTTTGCTTGTGGGTCTGTTATTTTATTGCCTTCAAAGCGACAATGGCCAGTCATACCGAAAAGACATGTTTCAACTTTGTTCCTGAGGTCTTGTAGCAGATTGCAGCATCGATGGACCAATTCGGGTTTGGTTGAACAGCTAACAAAGGAGTTGAGTACTGCAGGACTGTCAACATATAAATTTAAGCGATCTGCTCATTCTCAAGATAGCACATGCTCCATTGTCAAATTTATCGCCTCCAACTCGGCATGAAAGGTACTACAGACCGGAGATAGCTTGTAATTTATCTTAGCGTTAGTGGTCGGACTATTAAAACTAACTCCCACACCAATTTTCTTGCGGACTTACCTTTTACTTCAAAAATGGTTAATTTCTTGAGTAACTCGAAACTAAAGGTGTCGATCGTTTTATCCCAGATAGTAGAATCTATGTTTTAACTGAAGATTCTCGCTGATCGTCAGCACAACTTGCTTTGACTTATCCTTTCTCCGATTTCGTTCGATTGCATTGTTTTTGTCATTATTTCATTGGTCCTTATTTCAAGCACCTATTCTGCATTACTTTAGAGAAAACTGCACTATATTAACACATCATCTGGTTCGGTATTATTCACGGTTTCAATGAATTGGCAACACTGTTGGGATATTTTTTTACGATAGGTTTTGCATAAAAACGAAACCTAATCGAAATGCGCAGCTACCAAATGCGAATTTTTTATCATTTCCAGCGTTTTTATGCGCTTCTTATTTTTTTTTTGTTTCTGGCACTGCTTTTGGTTCGTTTTTTATTGTATTATTTCAGCCTTTTTTGCCTTTTTGTTCTCCCCATTTTAATTTTGTAAGTTTTGTTTTTTTTTTTTTTTTTAATTTACAATGCTGTAGACAATGGCAGACTCTGAGATACGAAAGCTCTTCATTTTCGATACCAGAGATGTCAGTGTGGCGGAGGAGTGAAGAAGGAAATGCAACATTCAAGGCTAACGTCAGTACAACACAAATGGAAGGGAAAGACCTTTGATGAAATTTTTATTATTAATGTTCAGTATAAACTGGTGGCATTTGCATTATAATTGTATTTAAATTGGCTTATTCGAACTTGTATGCTGTCAAGAAACAAGTTAACAGTTTTTATCGCCAGACATCTTAAAGAATGCAGAAAAAAGCTAATTCTGAGCAATGAACCCAAAATGTTTTTGATTTCAATACATAATAGTATAAATGGGATTGAATCCGAAATACATGAAGTATTACATTATCACGTCAAACAAATCCTTTCTGTAGTTTCACCTATTTCTCAATAGAACAACGGTAGCACAACTGAGAATTAAACTGGATATTGATGAATCACCAGCTGTGCGCAAAGAATTCTTTTTCTATCGATATTCTGAAAAATTAGTTAAGCGCTATTTATGTCAGGGGCATCATCTTAGTTATTTTTTGCTTAAATTGTTTATTTTATTTCTATTTCAGGGGGCAGTAGTAATTCCCGTTTGACTTCTTCAATACAATGCTTCCTTTCCATAACAAAGTATGTTTTGAAATGAACAGTAGAAAATAGCGCATCATTATCACTAAACATTTTAGTGAACATTTTCACGAGGATTCGAAAATTAAATTTTTTGTTTTGAGGAGAAGCAGATTTTGATTTAATTTTTCTACTATCAATCTACTCTCCCTTAATATATATAATCAAAATGTTTAGCATAATAATCTAAATATTGTTTATAATCAAAAGATATAATATATACACATGTATGTACATATGTACTATATGTAGGTCTCAGTAGTTTTATTTGAACATTTGATGCAGACATCACGTACATAGATACCTACTTTATCCTTATAGACTTACTGTAATCGCCCACATTACTTTCGATCCCAGTTAATCCCTCTAATTATAATTTCAATTTTCCACATGATTCCATGACTTTTCAAGCGAAACTTTTTAATTATGCCCGCAATGCCTCAAATGCTCGAGGCCAATGTTGCATGATGATGAAAAATGCAATACGGTGCTAAAATTAAATCGTGCAAAAATGTTTATGCTCCTCAGAATTTTCTACTGCTGCTGTTGTTTTTGTTTTGGCCGAAACTAATGTACTAATTGATTAGTGTTGGATGGATTTTAACTATAGGAGAGACTGGGCACATTTGATCCTCCGCTTTTTGTTTACCGTGCCTATATTTTATAAATAAAAAATATAATGCTGGTGCTTTTGGACGAAATGATTATTTACTATTTGAAGTATTCTTATTTTGCAATTAAAAAGCACAAAAATCGATATTGTTGAAAATGTTTTCCCAGTGATGGGTAAACTTTTCAGACGGGTCGATTTTATTCCATTGCATTTTAAATAAAATAAACTAAATATGCATAAATTTAGGTACTGAGAAAGAGTAATTTTCGAATCATTTTTGAGAAATTTAAGGCTTTACATGCATGTGTTGTAATTTCAACCAAAATAATGCAATTATTCAAATAAATTTTTTTTAAATTTTTTATTATAACACTGTGCAACACATGATTTTGGGAATCATTTTTGAGACTAGCCGGTGAAAGTACTTGTAAAAACTAGAACTTCTGCATTATTACTTTTGTCAAGTTGGCTCATATAAGGATTTTCTGATTTTGTGGAAAAAATCGTTCAAACTGGATTTTTAGAATTCTTTGAATATTTTCACACGGCAATTTCTCAGTCAACCGTAATGAATATTGTTTTTGTGTCTTTAGCAAAGTTTGAGGTATTGAATAAGAAAAAAAAATGCACAACAAACTTTCCCGAAAAAAATTCAATTTTTTTCATTTTTTTCCCAAAAACTCGCAAATTAGTGATTTTTTCTGCATTCTCTCATTAACCATTTTAAAGCTGGCATCAAATTAGACAAAAAAAAAAAAACATTCAGAACAAACTTACCCGAAAAAAGTTAATTTTTTCGACTTATAGGGCAAAATGTAGAAAACAATCCATTTTTTTATTTTTTTCCCTATAAATCGCAAATTATTCATTTTTTCTGCTTTCTTCATTGGTAATTTTGCAGCCACCATCAAATAAGACCACTTTTGTCAACATCACAATATTTTTCCTACTGGGGATATATCGAAATTAATTTTTCCTACTGGGGATATTTCGAATTGAATTTTTTTCGACGTTTTGCCATATAAACGAAAAAATTCAGATTTTTCGGGAAAGTTTGTTTTGCATTTTTTTTCTCTTATTCAATACCTACAACTTTGCTAAAAACACAAAAACAATATTCATTACGGTTGACTGAGGAATTGCCGTGTGAAAATATTCAAAAAATTCTAAAAATCCAGTTTGAACGATTTTTTCCACAAAATCAGAAAATCCTTATATGAGCCAACTTGACAAAAGTAATAATGCAAAAGTTCTAGTTTTTGCAAGTACTTTCACCGCAAGTCTCAAAAATGAGTCCCAAAACAATGATCTGAAAAATGTTGCACTGTGTAATTAAAGCACTTAAATATTGAATGTCGACGCTAAAAAAATTTTTCAGTTACCTACCACTTTGGCTTTCGGTGCGTTACCCCCATCCCTACCCTGGTCCGGCAGACGTTATCCCGCTTAAAATTAATTTACTTACTGAAAAACATAACGAAAGGATAAAACGAAAATGAAGATGTCCATTTGAATTACAATCTCCGTACAAAGCAATATATTGGTTTTTACATATTTTCAGACATCTTTGTCAAATTTTTTCAAACATGCAAGAAACCTACAGATAATAAAGAACAAATAAAAAAATCAAGCAACTCTGTCATACAGTTCGTGAGTTATGTGAACTCAAACGAACAGCATTTAATTTTTATACATACATACATATACGGGACGTTCTCTTACAAACCGGACGGATTTTCACAAAAAATTAACCGACACATGTCTGAAATTTTTTTTACGGATTCTGTATTGAAAAAAAAAAAAAAAAAAAAAAAATACGAGTTCGAGGACTTTTTTTAAAAAAATGGAGCAAATTTAAATTTAGTTATTTTTGGCTTCACTTTGAAAATTTCATAACTCCGGTTTTTTTAAAGCTAGAAAATTGATTTTTTTAGTTTAAAGGGTAAAAAAATTAGCTTTAATAAAAAAAACTGTAACGTAAAAAATCATTAAGAAATTAATATTGCTTTAAGCAATTCAAGTATTTATTTTTATCAATTGCCTCCAACTCGTAGCAAATTTTTAATATTAACATCGTAATCCACGCCAAATTTCCTATAGAAAACGTTTTATTTTTTTATGGGGAAATTCTTATTACTATTAGAAATAAATTGGCTTAATTTAAGTTCAGCTACCATTCTCCATATTAGTTTTTCTTAGGGGTAATAGAGGGTTAAAAATAAATAAAAAAATATGAAAAAAAAGTCACTCGGATCTAGTTTCGGACATACGAGAATAGACACCGGAAGTAGCGGACATAGCTTTTGTGAAAATGATTATAAATAAGAAAGATAATTTAATGGCTTACAATAATTGATAGCGAAGTTTTGAAATTTGACCTATAATTTTGAAAATATAGCGTTTTTTCTGAAATTTTGACAAATTTTTTTTTTTAAAAAACCTCTTTTTTTCCTAAAAAACCTCTTTTTTTCCTAAAAATAACCAGTAATTATTTTCGCATGTTAAGAAAGCCTAATTTATCCCCTTTAAAATGGCAAATAGCTTGTTCTACATTTTTGGATACTTACCCACTTTTTTCATCGGAAAACAATTTATTCAATGAATTCTTATTAAAAGTCTGTACTTATGAACAATAAAAACCCAACAACAGCAACAACAACAATTATTATTAGACGATTCTCATTATATAATTTCAAAACTTTTATTAAAAATCGCGCGCTGTTGTTGGTTTTTTATTGTTTTTGTCCATAAGGGAATAAAAAAAAAACACAAATATGTTGTTTTAAAAACTAAATTATTAAAATCGGTACAGCATATTTTGTGGTTTGACGTTACAAACCATTTCCATCTAAGAAATTTTATATAAATAGTACAGATGTGTATATATTCATAGTTTGTGAAGTGTACCAGGTCAAATAATTATGTCCGATATGACTGAAGATTGGGCTAATTGTTGTTATATTAAATGATAATTCTCACACAAAATATTAATTCATTTGAACAAACATGGTGGACTGAGATGGAGAAAAATTTGTATTGTCTTTTAGGCCTTATTTTAACAAAAATAATTGCTTTTTATTCAAAATTTTGTGAAATATCGACCTCAATGAATTAGAGTTGGACGGCTGATTAAGATTGATAATTGCTCAAGACGATTCACCGATCAGCTCGGATCCTCATCCCTCAAATCCCAGCACCAGTCTCGGTCCCAAGGGAATTTTGAAATAAAACATACCCTTAATTAAGCCTAACGCACAATATATCTATAAATGAAAAAAAAAAAAGTAAGGAAAACCGAATAAACGGTACAAGTTAATTCAATCGCAAGTCATGCTGTGCTTTCTCCATACATAACATAGTTTTTTGAAATTTTTCGCTTTTTCTTTTCAATTTTTATAATCTTTTTTTCTTATAACCCTTGCCTAAGCAATTACGAACACAACAAAAAAAATTAGCAGCAATGTGGCTGTGCTTAATTTTTTTATAATCTGATATAGAAGCTAAAGATCAAGCCTCCTAAAGAAATTCATGTCCCCAGTTTACCCTATACGTGAGAATATGCATTGAGCAGCCACTTTAGCACAGGCTAAATAAATATTGCTATTTTGTGCCAAGACATAATATTTGCCCTTGTACTATAATAATCCCTATATTTTCGTAGTTGATTGTAAACGTAATTTCTTCTGGAGTCTACAAGCCCATATATGTATAATATACATATATACATTGTATATGCTTTATATACTTATGTGATGTAAACATTTAAATGTCAAAAGGAATGATACTCGGTGAACGTTTTACTGGGCACATTTTTTTTATCATCTTACAAAATACCTAATACTTTAAAATATTTAAATAGAAAAAAGCCATAAGAAATTATGGCAAAGTTTAGGGAAAGTTTTTGAGTTCCTAGAAAGAGTCGTAAGATTTAAAGCTTTCGCTTCGTAGAGGCCCTGGGTTGGATGCGGCACTGCCTAATGGCATATGTCTTATGAACTATAATAATTCGATATAATAAATCATCGATATCTTAATTTACCTTGCACTTGTGGATATGAGACTGCCACCAGAGGAAGCTTTAACATGTTCTTTTTATGTGAGTTTTGCATTTAAAGAAAGCTGTAGCTAGTTTCTTCGGTACTATATGCGTACGGTGACCATCCGTTCTTTTTTTAGCAGAACAGTTCTGTTTCTAACCCATTATCGCCGGCTCCCTTATTCGTGGACATGGAGAGTTGAAACTTCGAGGTGGATGTCTTAGGGAGACTCGTATTCCGCGCACAAAAAATTAGCCCCCTATCCCTACTCACTACCCATGTAGCGGATGTTGCGTTTTCGCACCCGTGAGTACATTTTTAATAGTGAAAAAGTGGTTATGAAATATGTGGATTATAAAAGAAATTAATGGATCAAGTCAAAGTTTAGATTAGATTTATTTAAAAAATAGATAATAAATGCGTGTCGGAATATATTAATTCAGACTTTTCGACAAAATATAGAAAAAAAGTCATGAATATTCACTAGGTTGCACGTTATAAATAGTTTCTGGCATGGTATGCTCTTGACACAATAGTAGAAGGTGTGGAAGGCACAGTGGCAACAGCGGAAGCATTTCGTCTTCTTTTCACTGTTTTGGTCAATGATATCCACTCCTAATTGTTTTTGAGAGGGTGTGTCTTGAGTTTTGGGACCATGATGATGTGCCACTACTTCGCTTTGCGGAGGAGTCAGTCACAATGTCGCGGAATTCAAATTGGCTCATTTGCCTGAATTCCTTTTTGGAGCTTTACCTGTTAGACATTGCGTTTTTGCGCTGGTAACTGTGGATGGAACTATGTAGCTTCCAAGCATTGACCATGGCAGCATCGAGACCATTTGTTATCAATTGCCAATGCCATTTTTAAACACGAAGAGAAATCCGATAATTGTTCATTACATTGTCAAAAAGATCAACGCCTCGCATTCGTTTGCCGTATTGATGAATGATGTCTGGCTCCTCTACCATTACTATCAAACGTTGCTTTGTTTCATAACGCCACACGCGATGTTTTGGTTCGACTTGCAGATAATTGGACAACACAGTTACGGTCTGCAATTAAATAAATAAAATAATCAGTGTCATTCCAACGAATTGCTGACCATCAATTTGTGGGACGGTGTCTGAGCAGGAGCAAGTGCGACCACCCGTTGCTCTAAAGCAAATGGATAGGGTACATTCTCGCCATTATCGGCGTCCGGGTACTCAACATATATTTCTGTGGTGCCACAAATCTCGGGCATACTTTCCATGGCACCATCAGTTTCGGTAGGCCCAGCATCATCACAGAATATGTGGTCATCTGGGACATCTTCGGTATCCGTCAAATCGTCCACAGCATCTGGCAGCGAAACAACTACATATAACAATAGCCAATACGTTCGACAATTGTCTTTGGCCTTTGCGGTTCGGTTTCCTCATCGTCAGACCACTCATTTTCAATTATGGCTTCAAATTCACGAATTAAAAAGACTTCCATTTTCAAAATCACACTCGAATACGTCACCATAACTCTCCTCGAAAACACAAACATTCACAATCACAATCACAATCGTTAGTACAATTACAACCGAATGCTGCGCAAAAAACGCAGAACGAACGCACATGCAGCTGCAAAATTTTCCCTAGTAAAAATGTACTCTTTATCGCCGATGGGTGCGAAAACGCACAACATGTACCTGTGCATAAAAGGTATCATGTAGAAATTTGAAATTATTATGAAATATACATAGGCCTAAGGGCTACCGATCCTCATCATTATCCCTGAACATTTTTTTTCTGTGTGTTTTCTATGTTAAAATGGTTATTTTTTCACATGCCGGAAAACCTGCATCTGACGATGCAGATATCATTAAGTAGATGCCGTCATATGACTTACTTGTCCAGGACGCATATGTAGTCCCATCTATGTATTATCCAAATCAAAAGACGACTAAGCGATATTACCAACCTAACGTTTCCTATAATTTTTCAATTACACCTCTGTTTTTTTTTTTGGTTTTTCGCACCCTCGGCGTTAATGGGTTAAGGCGCTTGTTCTGCGCATTTTTTTTAATGCAAAATTACAAAAATTTTCTGTTTTTTGCAAATGTTCTGTTTTTTGTTCTGCTTTCATGCGCCACGCAAGTCTACTATTTACTAATCTACATTATAAATCTATTTCTACTAACGGCAACCCTTTGCTGATCGATATGTAAGTTGGTATCGATATCAATTAGCAATCCCTATTAAAAAGCTAATTGTGTAATGTAATTACCGTGACGCTAAGTTTGTCGGTTTGGAATTAAACTCAAATTTTCGCTGAACGCAGAGGTGAAATTTCTTTAACTTTCATAATCAAGAAAATAATTTCGGATAGGCGGAGGCCCCACTGTAGAAAAGTCGAGTGTATAAGATTACAGAATGGGATGTACGGGAAACATAGTGAGCCATTTTGGTGAAGCTAACGAACCCGATGCCCGAAAATGCCCGAACCTTAGCCAATTTTGTTGTCTTAATTTAATTTAAGAAAAATTGGCTCTAAAAACTGGTGGCAACCCATTTTTAAGAACGGATTCAACCAGGAAACCCTATATTTAGGGTCTTTGAGCTCTATCGTTTGGCACACATTTTAAGCATTAATAAATGCACTCAAACTTGTCAATAAGAGACTACGTCTGGAAATTTTTTTTTCTCTCCTATTCGCAAGTTTTCTCTTATTCGAAGTGAAAGTCAAGATTTAAAATTTTGTGCTGTAACACACTGGAGGTATTCGGCGGGAAAAAGCATTGGTTATGTTCGACAAATCTATTGATTGTCCATAAAAAGTAGAGTTTTACATTTTTGTGCTTTCATTCAGTCATTAAACTGTGTCAACCAAGCATGCATAATGGCAGTAGTCATCCAATCAGTTTTATTCCAAAACCAATGAACTGGCATCAAGTTTGTATCGATGTTCTTAAAACAACGCGGCTTTTGTGTATTACCGATGACAAGTGGCTTCTCGAACATCTCTTTTGCAAGCGCACATATGTACCATGACACTTAATATTCTTTCGACATTTTACCGCCTGACAATTTTTCTCCTTTGAACACCATCGATTTTTTTGGAACTGCCCAAAAGAAAAGTGCAGTTTCGTCGCAATTTGCAATGTCTTTTTCATCATAGCTAGCAATGATCATCGACACTTTTTTTTTTAGTAAAAAATAATTAGCATCAACCAAAAAAAAAGGCACGCCTGCGACGTTTTTCGCTTGGACAAAATTTAGCACGAGGCTCATCTCATTTTCTTATCTTATGATAGTTCAAATTACGGTTCTATCAATTTATATTTTTTTCTCTTATTGACAGGATTCTCTTATCTCCGGTGTCTCTAATTGACAATTTGAGTGTATTATTAAAAATTGACCCAAAAAACCGGCCGTAACCCGTGTTGGGGACAGGATATAACAATTCAATTCTTGATCAAAAAGTTTTTATAATAATCGCATTGATTATCTACATCAGTGTGATTATGCATTTAAAGAGGTTGAAGTGATGGAACGGATACTGCTGCGTACAATGCTATCTTGGGATAAGGTTAAAAGAAATTTGACATACTTATGTATATCATGGGAAAGAGGAGCCGAATTAAAATTACACCTAACTATTTCATGAGCTTTCGTGTTTTAAAAATTATGTGACTTTTGAAAAACTAAAGGAATGAGCAGTCGGTGGAAAGCTAGTCGAGAATAAATGGGTTGAAATATTTCAACATTTTAAGAAAAATTTCTTGCCTTTTCAAATTGTTTTAAATATAGAGGAATTTAATTTGTATTCACCGGGTTCAAATGCCTCCACCGAAAGGGTAACGAAAAGTGACATATGAAAATTGATACTGTAAAATCTATTTTAATAACGAGATGCAACTATGATCTTAACTGCTTAGAGTTTAAGGAATAATTACAAAGTCAGGAAAACATTAAAAAACTTATAACTCAGAAAAATACCAATGGTTTGCATTTGATGCATATACTTTTGTTATACTATTGTTTATTAAAATCAAACCCAATGAAATGTGATTTATGTTTTTTTTTTGTAAATTTTTAATACTTTCAATAAAAAAAATACGTTTCTACAAACACAATTTCTGTTCTGTTTTTAATTTAAATTTATGGTCACCGTATATATATTCCGTATTAATATTCAAGGAGGAACAATTAAAATTCAAAGGGAGACATAGTTAAAATTGGATTTTAGTTAAAAACAACATGAAATGTTAATAAATAAAATAAATAATAAATAAAGTTAAATAAAAAAAAAATAGCTATCTGAATTTCAATTGAACAACCTTTATTATGAGTTCAAGATAGCCTTAGCTTCAAGAAAAACTATGGCTGAACAATGTACACCAAAAAAAAAAAAAAAAAAAAAACGAGGCCAGCTAAAAGGCCAAATTTGGCGGAATTGCACATATGCGCCAGCTGATAAAGTATACGAATAAAATAAAGTAATGAACATAAAAAAAGTTCTTTGGATTACAGATTGATTCGTTTTGAAAAATGTCGAAAATGGTACAACAATTTCAATTCCTCAATGTACCTTCTTTAGTTCTTCAATTCACATTTAAAGGACAAAGACAACATCTACGTTTGTCATTGGAAAGGTAGTTTAGCATTTTAATCGAACGATACCATTATGGACAACTCCGACAGATCGAAGCTTATCGACATAATGCTTTTATTAAGGTCATATTCTGAGATTTGCAAGGAGCAGAAGTCACTGAAATTCAAAACCAACATTTCAAATTCTGTGATATTAATGGGAAACTAAAAAAAATGTTCGTATCGGAATGGCTCATATTGATTCCCCACTCCTCATATGTATGTATGTGCTTTTAACATATACCGGCCTGTTCTGTAATCCGCGTAGCTTCAATTACTTTTTATTTCGAAAACTTTTTGATGAAGTTTCAATTTCGAAGAGAAATTGAAGCGTTTAAAACGTAAGTACACGACGTTTCACTTTTCACAGTATAATTACATATTTTTTGACTTCAAACAGCTGTCAGTTAATAATACCACAAGTAAACGATTTTTGTTTGTCAAAAATATATGTAAGCCAAGATGCCTAATCAGGGATTATATCTTATTTGAAGAAATTTCAATGAGATTTTTTTTTATACTCTATGAATTTCATAGGGCTTATTGGGTATTCTATTTCCACTTTTCAGATAAATTAGGTGGCATCAAAGACAATTTTGTTTTCGAACAATTCTTACTCACATCATGATACAATAACATGTCTGAATTTCATAGGGCTTATTGGGTATTCTATTTCCACTTTTCAGATAAATTAGGTGGCATCAAAGACAATTTTGTTTTCGAACAATTCTTACTCACATCATGATACAATAACATGTCAAATTACTAACACAAGCAGTTATAATTTCGAAAAATATAGAATTGTGGAGTTTTTACTTGTCATCGGAAAAATATTTTTGTAGTTGAACTTTTTTTATTTTAACAATATTTAAGATGTTCTATATAAAACGAATAATACAAATTACTTGGTAAAATAGGAAAAACTCTGGAGCTTAATTGTATGTAATTTTTTTCTTAAATTTCATCAATAAAACAAACACCTTTAAAAAACCAAAACGCAATGAAAATACATAGCTCATACTTGGAAGTTTTACATACTTTTCAAAACGTTGCAAATACGCTTCCAATCTACTTTCATGCGAAAGTGGAATTGGGAACAGCTCGGATAGTCAAATTTTTGACTTTTGACACGAATTTGAAGGTTTCACCTCACATTTATGAGGATATAAAGTACTTTTCTTTTTGCTACATGCTATTTGAAATATGTAGTTGTATTTTCTATTCTATTTGTACACAAGAAGTGTATAATTTTAATAAATTATTGCTTCTTACATTGTATTTGGAAACATGTTTTCTTAATATTGAAATTTTATTTAAATAAAGAGCACAGCAGCATTCAAACATTCTTTTTTTTCTACATTTTGATACTTGATATGGTGGTAGTTGGTCTTGAAGTGCCCTCCATTGCAACGGTATTGACAGTGAAGTCCCCCACAATTCTTCTGTCGAATGTCAGTAACAAGTTTGCATTGAAAATGCTCGTCAGTGCGTAGCGCTGTTGTGCTGTTGCATCGCATCATTTTTCAATGGTTTCGTGCGAGATGCGTTTCCGTATGAAAAAGTTTTGCTGCTTTGATTTAAAATTCAAAAATTCTTGAAGAGTTTTTTCGCATGACTTAAATTCCATTTTTCACATTTATTTGTTGTTTTTCTCTCTCATAATGTATTAATTAATGCACAGAACTTTTTAAATTTGATAATGACGAATAAAATTGAGGAAAAGATAATTTAAATTTTGTATCTTTTTTTTTTATTTTCAGAACGAAAGCTCTTCGTGGGCATGTTAAGTAAGAAACTGAACGAAAACGACGTTCGCAAATTATTTGAGGTTCACGGTGCCATTGAGGAGTGTACAGTGTTACGCGATCAGAACGGACAGAGCAAGGGTTGTGCCTTCGTAACGTTTGCCACCAAACACGCGGCGATATCAGCGATTAAAGTAGTAAGTTGCAAGCGAATATTTTTAAGTGTAGTTCCATGAAATTTTATTTTAATTGCGAAGAAAATAAGATTAAAAATTTGTTTTTTTCTCAACGTTTAGACTTTAAATCAAAATAAAACCATGGAAGGTTGTACTTCACCACTTGTCGTTAAATTTGCCGATACTCAAAAAGAAAAGGAGCAAAAGAAAATCCAACAAATCCAGGCAAACCTCTGGAACCTGGCAACGAATATTAACATACCACTGGGACAAACAGCTACCACGATGTCGAACCCCATGTTGACTAACCAACCGCAGCAGGCGAGTCCCGTGCTGGGTTCAGATGCCATCACGCCTGCTTCACTGCAACTGTTGCAACAGTTACAAGCTGTTGGATTGCAACAGCAATTGCTGCAAGGTATGATAATGAAAACTTTGAGACAAAATATTAAATAAGTAATATCGTATATTGAAATTTAAGTACTTTAAGTAGTATTGAATCGGAAAAAAACTTTGATCCCACAAACCGTTTCTGAAATAAATATTAAGGCATGTTCTACATTTCACTTCGAGTGAAAATGAAACGAAATCATATGAGTTTATACGACTTTCACTCTGGAGTGAAATGTAGAACATGCCAGATTAAAACGCATTTAATAATGGTAGTAATTATGAAATAATTTTTTTAGTTGTAAAATATTAAGTAAGCCTTTTTAAAATTTTTTTATGGGACACTCAAAAAAAAACTTAAGACAAATGTAAAATTTAAGTTCACAACATTATTTACAAACATATCGTTCGATTGCTGAAAGACCGTCATAGCTCAAAAAAAAAAAAAAATACGAGTAAATTGTGTAGAAATAACTGCCATTTTATGTTTTTTTTTTTTTTTGTGAAAAATTCAAAACGATATCAAATTAACATGTCTTGTGATGGGAGTATACAGTGTTGGAAAAATAATAGGGACAAACGCAACAAAATATTTATTATTGGATTATTTTTTTATACTACCATCTGTTTTTAATAGAATTGACAGTAAAGTTTCGTTATCTAACATGACTTAATTTAGCAAAATCAAACAAGTTTGAAAGCGAACACATTTTGCATAGAAGCGTCTTGAATAAGCATTTTTAATTTCTTAGCTAGGAAAAATTAATGGGTCAAAATATATTTTTGAGTTCCTAGGACAAAGTATATTAATAAAATTGTTCGTAAGTGGTAAATTATTTTTAAGAATAATATAGTAATTACTTTATATTCGGCCCCTTTACTTACTTGCTAGACTTAACCAATATTTAATGGAAATGGGTCGTGGAAAAATTGTTCCCAAGCTTAAAGGGATGCTTTTAAAAAATTGAGAAAATCAGGCTAAAAAAATCGAGATATGGCCATAAAAACCAATATTAAATTTGCACTATGGGGACCTAAAAACTTACAATGGAAGTATTAACAACATTTTTTTTTGTGGATAGCTCTCTTTTCATCACAACTATTTGAAAATGAATTGAACAAGGGAACCTTACTTTTACCAAATTTAAAAGGCCGTAACAAAAATTTCCTAAATTTCATATAGCAAATAGACGTAATTCACTTGTATGAAAAAAGAAACACAAATGTATTTGAATTTTTCAGATAACTAAGTAAGACTTGAAAATGTTTTACATAAGAAATTCATAACATTTTGTTTTTCTTATTATTAAGTATATTAATTTCATAAATGAGTGTTAAAAATTCTTACAGTTAAATAAACACTTGTTCAGAAATTTACTAAAAACCAATATATCAAAGTTATTCAAAAATATTTATGTATAACCTTTGATTTATATAACTCACGAACGTTTTGTGGTTGTTACGCCATTTTGTTTCATAAAAAACAAATTCTTTATGAATATCTAAGTTAAACCCTATTTTCATCATAGATAAAAGATCCCTATTATTGATATTTTTTCCATTTTCGAACATCGGCTCAAGTGTTTTTTTTTTTTTCACAGGCTTAGGTGCGCAAACAAACTCCGCGGACACAGCTGCCGCCACTGCAGCCGCTGCTGCCGCAGGCCTTCTACCTCCAATGACTGTACAAAATTTAGCCGCCATTGCTGCGATGACACAACCGTCACTAACGAATGCGGCCTCAAATCCTGGCTCAGCACAACTCACCAATACAGCCGCATTATTGTGTAAGTGCATAACACTAATACAAACGAGTACTTTTGATTAACATGAAAGTGTGAACTCTATGTTCGTTAAAGCATTGTTTTGTTATTTACATAAGTGGCTAAATGATCGAGAGGCGAATGCATGAGAAATTTTAAACAATTTTTTAATCGTTCCCAAATACCCTAAATTTTGTTCCTTTTTTATTAGAATTTCCACATCATCTGCTGTTTATGTAACCCTTAGGGAATTCACAAGGTAGTCATAAATCGTAATTCCTATTTCGAAGAAAATATTACATACTACATGTGTGATACGACTCTATTAGCAATAATTTGTTATTTACAAAATTGTTCTTGATTTCCTCTTCCGCTAATGCAAGAATGGCCAGAAAAGTTGAGTTTGGGACCAGGAAATCGCTAATCACCTGATTAAAATAGTACCTAAGTGCGTAATTTGCAAAATCTAATTCCAAAAATTGAAAAAAAATCAAAAACTTGAAATGTGAGGGGAGGGATCGCACCAACAATTACGTACATTTCATTTCGATACACAAGCATGAAGTCACATATGTTGACAAAGGCCAAAATCCTCACAATTGAACAACTGAATAGTGAATAGTTTATTGTTGTTTGCCAGTATCTAGTATTTTTTACCTTTTGTGGAATCTACAAATGATATTTTTTGTCAAATTTATGTGAGAGCTCATCATATTTGGGATTGAGCAGGAGTAATCAAGTTTTGTTTGACCTGGCCAGCCCTGCTCTAAGCCAGAGATAGACAAGTCGAACAAAAGTTGATTATTCCGGCTCCTTGACACATACGAATAGCTCTTATATAAATTGTATTAAAAATTTAATTTTTAGACTTCATAGCACTATTTAGTTGCTTATTATCAGTTCCATTGTTTTTGTGCTTGCAATATCCTATTTTGCAAAATATAAGGCAACAACAACACGGAAAAATACCAACCAGCGCATTGAAAAATGTCTCATTTGACTTCGTGCTTATGTATCGAAAGGAATCTACGTAGTTGTTGTTGCGATCGCTCCCATCGTATTTTGTTTTTCGGACTTTCTTCAATTCTTGCAATTGCAGTTTGCAAATTTACGCGTTTGCCTTGGCCATTCCTGCTCTAAGCCATGGATACGCAGCTCGAAGCTCGTTTGGCTCTTTCAGCTCTTACAACAATAAAAAAAAATATCGAACTCTGTCCGATACTCGAGCTAAGTCATTTTGATCCGCAATCAACAAATGTATTTTGTTCGCGTATTTTTTTCTTCAACGCATCGATTCGATCAGCTCTTGCAAGTTAAATAATTTCGTCTCCCTATCGTTACATGGTCTTTGTTTTTGTAATTTTATCTTCAACGCACTTATTGTTTGTGCGATTTTGATTTTAAGTTATTTACACCGTAGAGGGTTTTAAATACACTAAAAAAGCACAAATATCGTCGAAAGTGTCATTAGTGCGTATGCCTTGTACACCAATTTGCCATATACTTCACAGAAAGCTGAAAAAATTATTAATATTTGGGGCGTACTATATAGTACATGCAGTCATTATAATTTGGATAATTCGCGAAAGGAGATCACGATTTGCTTGACGAGCCTGATGAAAACAGTAATTCCCATGACATTGATTGAAGCAATGGAGATAACATCACAATTAATTTATAGCGAATATTATAAGCGAAATATCTTCATTTATAGCACATAGCAAACACACATTTAACAAAATATACACAAAATTACATAACGTTACATGTGATTTATTTGTCGCGCTCGTTTTTTAACGTTAAATTAAATTTGTTTGATTGATTTCACTTTTCTTTCAATGATCAAAATAAAAACAATCGCAAAACGACTAAAACGGATAAAAGAACACCCTTGTTTTGACTTGATATGTCCGTTGAATTTGAATTTCGGTGTTCCTTTACATTAATTTCTCTTTCAGGGTCGTATAATATATTGTTATAAAAAAATTAATAAATTAGTCACAGAGTGTTATTTTCATAAAAATGCTTCAAGCAGTAAATACCATTTTGCCTACCACACACCATTTATTGTCTGACTTTAAAAGTGCCTCATTATCATAATAAATTCCGAATGCACTCAAAGGGATTTTCGAAATTGACAGCAACACTCACATCATGCTGTCATATGTCACATAAAATCGTTTAAAAACTTAAATTGCTTAATTAAAAACAACAATAAAAAGGCTACACCTGCTGGAAAATTTATGCAATAAATGAACGTTTTTAATTAACTCGGAATGATGCAAATTTTTTATATAAGTCGATTTTGTTTGAACTTTTTAACAACACACGAACAACAAACATATTTAATAAATATTGGTATTTGAATACGAATAAAAGTTGTTGTGAATATAGTACTATAATGAGCTGGAACATGATAAACTTTTTCTCAAAACAAAGTGCAAATGTTTATTTTAATTGTAGTCTTTTTTGTTCACCAAAAATAATAAATAAATTTCCTTAACACCAAGGGCTACCATAATTTGTTATTAGCAACACTATGAGGGCGCACGTTTGGAAATACATATGCATATGGGCATTTCCGCCAAAAAGCCAACCGTGACAGAAAAATTAAAACTTATTATAAAAGCGTTACTATCTGATATTATCTAAGGAAAATATTCAAATTTTGTTAATTTAAACAATTTACACCAGAATTCATATATCACATTGAGCAAACCACCTGCAAACTTGCATAAATGCAGTTTCTCTTTTTTTTAATATTAAATAGTATTTTGCCTTTAATATTTAAGTGTGTAAGAGAAGTGATAAATGATGATAGTCTTTCCGAAAAATCTATCTTGCAACGTCAATTAGCTAAAAACAATGCAAGAATATCAAACCAATCTCTATTAACTGTAAAATTTTAATTTGCTTAAGTTCATGTTCTATAATCACATATATATTAGAAAAACATCATTTGTTCTCATTTCGAAATTGATAACAGCAGCAAGTGTGTCAAAATTTTTGCACGAACAGAGTTTCATGTACTATACTGCCGTACTAAGCGAAAAAGACGTATCTCAAAAAAATTCATTTCGAGATAATTGATGTTTTGTTTATGTCAATTTGTTGAAATACCTGTAAAATTGAGATAGAGGAAATTTTCTCAGTAGATTTTTTATATGATTGAACTAAGATGCCGACATTTGGAGTATTTCATTAGACGCTTAATTTCTTAAGCTATCCGATGCCATAAGAATCTCGGATATTTTTTTTTTTTGAGATACGTCTTTTTCGCTTAGTACGGCAGTATACATTATTAAAAAAAAAAAAACTAGTGCAAAAGAAATTAAATTTAAAATTTTGGAGTTGTTTGAAGTTGGTCATGTTCGAAAACATAAGTGTAATAAATAGGCAGTTCAAAACGGTTAAACCACTTTTTCACAGCCATAGCACAACATAATCGCACAATTTTTTTTTTTTGTTTGAAAGGTTGTGAAGAGAAGGCACACCAGTAACGGGAAAAAACGTTTCCACGACTAAACTAATGGACCGATTTTGATGAAATTTTTCTTAAAAATAGATTAAAACCTAAGAAAGATTATTAAAACTCTTATTCCTTAAAGGGGGGCGTGGCTTGCTCCAAATGGAGAAAGACGGTATCACGGCTGTGCCACTACACCGATTTTGATGAAATTTGATATGTAGATAGATTGAAACTTGAGTAAAAATATTTTTTTAAGTGAGCGGTGCCACGCCTCTTACAGGAAAAACATTTTAACAGCAAAAAGACAAGTTTTATTTTTTTTTTAAGAAAAATATCTACTCCTTCCTCTTTTCTTTGTTAAAATTGATCTCAGTAATTGATTTGATAAATATAAACATTAAATTTGTTTTTTTAATTACAGTATATATCTTAAATATTGTTATTTATATAAATATTAAAGTAGTTTTGATAATGGATTATTCGAATGGATTATTATGCCTTGTAAGAAAAAAAGTAAATAAGATTTTTCAATCAAACGAAATCTATTAAAAAGTTACATTATTCCATAACATTTTAAAATTTGTCGCATTAAAAAATGTTACCAGGATTCGCTGACTTCTGCTTTTCTATAGATGGCCATGAAAAACACTTCCGTTTTTTGTCGCGTTCGAATGGCTCTTAAATTGCCTCTATCTTGGAATAAGTACTACGTCTGGCATCAACTGTACCACTCAATATAGTGCTATCAAAGGGCTATTCCTTAAAGTAACAGAAAAAAATAAAAGTGTTTTACTTTGACTTTTATTCCACTTTAAAAAATAAACTTCCGTCCCGTTCAACATGAGATAAATGTCCATATGTATGTACATATCCCCACACACAAAAAAATGTATCTACATATTTACTTATATAGTCAGGGAGCGTTCACAGATTAACCTTCACACGGCCACTATTAACATATGTTAATATCGCAATTTATAATTTGCTGCAATTCATTTATTCTTGACCTGATTTTCATAAAACTTCGACTCAGTATCTAAGTTTTCGACCTCTATTCGAAAAACTTAAAAACCGTTGTAAATTTTGATTTTTTCCGTTATTTTTTGAAAAACTGAAGTTCTTACTCCATAAACAATTACGGAGGACTTAAGGGAGCGGGGTCATGGAGCCGCTATATGTAACGCAATGTGTAAAAATCTTAGTAAATTACAAATGTGGTACTTATGATTTTTTCACAAAATTTGTGAAATTTGCCAATATTTGACAATTAACTAATTTTGAAGTCGTCAAATTTTAACGTATTTTTCAAAAGCTGTGACGCTGTAACATGTTCACATAGATAGCATGTTCTAGAATTCTTCGGGAAACTCGAATTTCGAAAATTTATTCATACTCAAGTATATCCTCATTTAGAAAAAAAAAATAAATAAATGCTCCTAGGGTTGCTACCAGAGCGGCAAAATTTTAATTTTTCGGAATTTGGGCAAAAAAATTAAGAAAGTTTTTAATTTTTTTCTTATACCCCTATCACCGCTGTCGAGCGTCGACATTAGTGACTGTCGACTATTCTTTCGACCTATAAAAGCGATCATCGAAATAACTCGACTCGATGATGTTTGTAATAGATTATTTTTCCGACAGTAATTTGTGCGACAGGTTAATCGTTTCCTTGAAGCAAATGATATTGGCGATGGTTGCTTCCAGCTTTTTTGTTTAAATATTCTGTAACCAGTAGCGTGCGACGGTACCATGTCATTGGCTATAATAGCCAAAAATATTTGTACCTTATGTCCACCTCAAAAATGGTCATAGTCCCCAAAACTATTTTGGGAACTATGATCACTCATAACAATGGACATAACTCCCATGGGTGTTATGACTATTTTTGTTTTGCTTGTAAATACAAGAAAAATTTTATATTTTTCTAAACGAAAAGCGATACGTCACCGATGACCTTGAACCTCAAATATTTGTTGGGGTTATTCATAATAAGTGTATAGGGCACCTTCAAATTTTTAGTTTAGCTTGAAAATCGCATTAAATTTTATCGTATGTGTATTCAATGCTGGCTTCGCTAGCTACATTAATTCTACATAAAAGTTTAAATAAGTGGATGGCTTTCGGTCTCTACTCTGGACTTGCATCCTCCAATATGTCCAACACCGGCTTCGTAGCGGCTTTTGGCCATCTATTGTCAACGTAACGCTCAAGACATTTGGCGTTTTATCCGTTTTTGAGGACTATATGCGTTTTTAGAAGTCCCAAAAAAAAAATGGAAATTATGACCGAAAAAAAAACGGACATAAGGCCCAAAATTGTGTTGGGAATTATGACCATTGGGGCTAGACCGGGTACCTCGTGCAATTCACGTTTATTATGTGGAGTTTTTTTTACCCTTCCTTTTGAGTCTTATCGAAAGCTATAATTATGCGTTTCACCTTACTAACAACAAAGAACTTTGATAAATTTTTTCTTACTTTTTGCCAGCCATCGCCTTCACGCATTGGCGGACCCAAGCAATTTAGCTTCCCAGCTAGAGAGTTGGAACTCTTGCTTAACATCCAGTTTTGTTAAATCTTTATTAAAGTTTCTTGCAAATTCTACATTTCTATCCATGTGGTATACTATGTATAACTTCAAATTGATTTGAATTGGTTATCTTCATTCTTCATCTGTTTTACTTTAATTTTTCAAGTGTCGACTAAAGAAACGAACTCGACAAAAAATTGCTACTTTCGTCGACACTCAGTTCTCACATCAACATTTGAAAGTCGACAATTGTAATAAATTGTTCTATTTTTGTCATTTGAAATGTCGAGTTCGACAATGGTGATGCGACAATACTGCTGTCGAGCATTTTAGTGTCGACTTCGACAATGATGATAGGGGTGAATAATTGAACAATTTTATATTGAACTTTTTTAGTCATTTTTATTCAACAAACATGACAAAGATAACAATTGGATCAATTTAACCTGGTAATTGGTGACATATGTTTCGGCTATTACCACGTATATACATATTTATATGCATATACATAGGCTCATCAGACCAGTTTTGGTTAAGTTGTACTGAGATTCGAACACGGTCGGGTGTTCGCAGTTGAAACGAAAACAGTTAAGATCATGTGGTTAAAAACAAAGACAATCAATAACTTCTCTAGTAAAATTCAAGATAAAGAATCACTGATATATGACAACTAGTATAAATGCTACAAGCAGTTGAACCCACCTTTTTCAAATTTTCCAACCCTTCCAATAGCTTAAATATATTTTCGCTCTTCAATTTTATTTCAGTATGCACGATATCTCATGAGAGTTTATGCATAAGCAAACAAGAGATTTTTTTAGCTGCTCCCAACATCGGCTAACTTGTTGTAACTTCAATATAAGACTTTTTGAAGACAACGGAATTCTCTTATATCTACGTTTAGTTTTAATGAACGTGATGAAGATTGATGGAAGCATATATTAAAACGTTTAAGTTTTTTTTTTTACCACAGAGCTTTTTAATTAACTGCTTCAAGAAGTTTTTTTTCGCATAAGAACAGGATTTTATCACCATGAGAAACATAAATCGTTCATTTCGTAATTAACTGTACATTTTTGACTATTTGCTCCGATATTTTTGATTTTTGTATATTGTTAAGTGATAACATTAGGCGACAAAATTTGGTCAAATCTCTAGCTCTGAAACCTGAATATACTTTTCCGAATGTTTTTGATGCGTTGAGTTCGAATCCAATATCAGAACTTCTGTGATCGTTCTGGTTTTCAAGATATTCTGACCTATAAGTGCAAAAATCACAATTTTTTGAGATATCTGAGGCTATGTTACATTGAAAGGCAATTTGTTTTTGTTAGACCATTAACGGGGTTCGACAGAACAACTCTTTCTCTAAAAAATTCTTTTAAAATTTTATTGATATCATTTTTATTTCTCTAAAATATCGTAAATTGAAGTTTATTACAAATTTGCCCCACTAAAACTTATAAAGATTTGTATGGATTAAATATGGTATGGATTATAAATTTCAATTGACGATATTTCGGAAAAAACATAGATATCGACTTAACTCAAAATGTGCCTTAAAAGAGAAAGATATTTCTTCTGGACCTCATTAATGGTTTTGTAAGAAATTGTTACCTTTCGATGTAACTTTGCCTCAAATATGTCAAAAAACCATGATTTTCGCATTTTTAGTTCGTTCTGGTTCCTACAAAAGCAAACGTCAGCTAATAAAACTATTTTTCCTTTAATAAGTTATGTGAAAGAAATCAGAATATGACTACTATAGCCCAAGGACGAAATTCGTGTTGACTAGTGTTATCTAAAGGTGGATCTTAAACGTACATGTACATTAGAGCGGTTCAAAATAAAAACTTTTTGATTTTTTTACGATGCGTCAGCGGATTACAGTACCCTTATATATCTGGACAAAGCACATTGCTAAGGTTAAGGTTAATATTGAAAACTGGATTAGCGCCCTCTTTTTTAAGCAGACAACCCATTTTACAAAATATTGATTTAAAAAATGGTGAAAGTTACAGAGGTTATAAAATTTTCCAACAAAGCGGGTATGGTTTTCGGGAAAATATCGATCGGGGGATTCAAATCCATGATTTATTTTTTTTTCTTCTTCTTTCTTTCTCATAAAAAAATTGACAATTGACCGGACAAAAGTAAAAAAGTACCGATTTTCCACTTTCTTGTTGCAACACCTCAGATATTATTTTACCGCCGATCCTTAAATATTATTTTACCGCCGATCCCATGGTAACTAGTTTTTATTGTACTGTTATTTGCTTAAAAGAATGTAGAAACCGTATATCATTATCTTATTTCAAAACCAAGATATCTGGATTTTTCTTATAGCGTAGACAGAAATTCTAATATTTATTTTGAGAATTTAAAAAACAAAACGAAGAGGACATAAATATATGCTTTTAAACAATTTTTATGTTTCTGGACTCCGTTCGGAAATTTTATCTATCAATAGTTGTACTCTTTCAGATGAATTCGTGAAAAAATTTGATACTGATGAAACTGTACCTAGCATGTTACGAATTTCAGAAATATCACGTGATTTGCCTGGTCACAAATTCAGAGAGTGACTGAAACAAATGAGTGTAAAATGCTAAGAGTTGGTTTTCAGACATCAAAGCCTGAACTGCTTTGATTTGTTCGATCCTCCATGAATGTTCTTGAATCAAAATATTTTTTTACCACTTCCAGGGGGGCTTCAGCCCCATATCCCCCCATTGTATCCGCCACTGATGATGACGTAGCGGTCATCGAAACAAGTATAAACTGCTGGTTTGCCCAAAAGAAATGATTTGTTTCTTTTTATGCATTTTGCGCTGTAATTTTTTTGTGTTTTTTTTCGCACTAACAGTACTGAACAGAAGGCTCAGTAAAAAATAATTTATAATAACTTTTTAATAGATTTAGTTTGATTGGAAAACCTTATTTACTTTTTTCCTTACAAGGCATAATCATCCATTCGCATTCGAACGGGACATATTTTTCCGTTTATGTTCACTTGGGCAGTTTTTCAAAACTACTTTAATATTTATATAAATAATGATATTTAAGGTATTTATAGTAATTAAAAAAACAAATTTAATGTTTATATTTATCAAATTAATTAGTGAGATCAATTTAAACAAAGAAAATAGGAAGGAGTAGATATTTTTCTTTTTTGCTATTAAAACGTTTTTCCTGTAAGATACGTGGCACCGCCCACTTAAAAAAATATTTTTACTCAAGTTTCAATCTATCTACATACCAAATTTCATCAAAATAGATGTAGTGGCACAGCCGTGATACCGTTTTTCCCAATTTGGAGCAATGCCACGCCCGCTTTAAGGAATCAGAAGTTCTAATAATCTTTCTTGGGTTTCAATCTATCTTTAAAAACAATTTCATCAAAATCGGTCCATTAGTTTAGCCGTGGAAACGTTTTTTCCCGTTAGGGGCGTGGCACCGCCTACTTTTGAAAAAAATAAGTATACATGTTTTTTATCAATTTTAAACAGGGACGTGAATCGGTTTTGAACCGAACCGGTTTTGAACCGGAAAACCGCTTTTTTTAATAATTAACTGAACCATTAACCGAACCGAAATTTTCGACAAATGATTGATCCGATCCGAAAACCGAACCACTTTTTATAACGGTTCGAGGGTTCATTCTGACCAATTTTCAATGGACTAATTTTCCATATTTATTTTTTTTTTGTTATATATGGAAATTGATGAAATTTTGAAAGAAATAGGGAAGAATGAGACAGTTCAAAAATAAATCATTAATAGATAAAATCAAATCGTTTGATAATATAAAGCGGCTTTCAAATAATGTTAATGCTTTGAACTTTTGGAATAACTACTCTGCCAAAGAATTATCTAATTTAGCTCAAGTCATTTATGATGTTTCAGCAACCCAGGTTTTGGTAGAGAGGACATTTTCCACCCTAAAATATATTCTCGGAGACCTGCTGGGACATATTGACAGCACTTGTTAGAAGAATTTTTTCTCATCAATCTCAACTGATTTTTGTAAATCAAATTTTTTTATCAAATACTAATTTTTTACTACGTAGAGTAACTTCGGGTATTGTGATATGGTCGCGTAATGTGATATGCCATCATATTCCCTTAAATAAACAACTCTCGACAAAAATGTTTTTGTCAGCATATCAGTAACGGAGTAAGATACGTGATGCAAGGTTTTGTGCGTACGCATTCACTGTTTTTCGACTCAGTATGGTGAAATTGATTTAGCCACAAGTCGAGATTTTATTTGTGTGCATTTCATGTGTGAATTAAGCCCAAAATAAAGTAAGGATTATAGCCGAAGTACTAAAATTTGTTAGTGGGTGAATATACTTTGTCATAAATAATGTGAGTTCTTTATTTGCTGAAGTGTGTTTTAATAAAAATACCCTGAGTGCATTATAACTGAAATTCGGGTAATGTGATATAGTCCAATTTGCTCCACCCAGTAAGGAAGTTACCTGTGCTTTTTGCAACAAATTCTTCCAGAGAGATACATAGAATCAGACCTGAGTTCAATGCTTGCAATGCGATTTAATTTGGGCTCACAATGATCGTCTTCCAATTTTTGTACGTGAGTCATCTATCTGACTTTAATATGTTCACCTTTTCGCTTATTGATTCAGTTTAAATCTAGTTTCCTTTTTATAAAAATTCTATTGAAAAATGTAATGTTATTGTATATTTAGTTCCTACTGTTTTATACTTTTCATGGTGGTATATCACATTATGCGAACATTATACATCAATTTCATTTAGAGGTGTCACTTGGCTTTTTTTTTATTTTGTTGAAATAGCTTCAGATTGGCATATGCTCCGAAGTCATAATACACAACACAATGCATCAACAAATCATAATACATAAAGAAGTAGAAGCTAGGCTATAAAAGTTACGTGTAATTTAAAATACAAAAATACCTATATTACAATACCCGAAGTTACTATATTTATAGCGTATGACATAAATTATATGTTCATATATGTATATTTCTTTATTCTTTTGGATTGTCACTGAATAAAAATAACACAAATTTGCAGTTTTATTTTTTTCATTCCCGAACCGTTGAACCGAACCGAAACCCCGGTTCAAAGAAAACAAAAACCGTTTTGACGAACCAATCCAAAAGTGCAAAAACGGTTCGAACCGATGAACCGAACCGACCAAATTTTTCACCCGGTTCACGTCCCTGATTTTAAAACTTAAATATTTTGAATATCGTGACAATTTTAGTTGGAGATTGAGACCAAGCGTCTAAGAAATAACTCTTAATAAATTTGATTGAAATTGATCAAGCATTTTTTGCGTGATATGCGAACATCGAAAACAACTATCATTTTATTTATGTAGATTTATTTTCATATTCATATTAAAAAAAATTTACAATTTGAGTGAAAAGTTGAGACATTTTTACTTAAACAAGAGTTAATTAATTGTATTACGTGTGGGGTGCTTCCGAGATTTTTTCTATAAGTCTTCAAAATTTTCCTATATCAATTTTCCACCAAAGTTTTGAAAATTTTACGTTACCTAAATTCTACCTCACAAAAATACAGGTTAATCAAAGAAGTTCGAAAAAATAAAAATATTCATTTCAAACCAATCCTTCTACCCAAAAAAAGCTGTAAAAACCACAACACCTCTTACCTGTCGCTTAGTAGTATTTTTTAAAACTCTTTCTTCTTTTGGGTATTTAAATACCCAATAGTATGAAATGTGTTAAACCCACATTGTTGATTTTTTAAGAAGGATTTCAAGATTTACCATACCATATCCTGTCCACAAATAGATCTGAGCAGAATAAATTGCTATCAAGCCCTTTGTTGATGATAGAGCAAAAATTAAGTTGGGCGTCTTCAGTTGACATACTCCGTCTAAATCCAAATTGCATGTTACTGAAAAATTGGTTTCTGTTCAGAAAATATAAGCAAGTAATTACAATACAGAAGAACCTCATTGTGTCGAAAACCTCCCAAACTCAAAAAAAAATTCCATTGCTCGAAATCTGACCCCTCTACTTACTTACTTACTTGGGTGGCCATAACAACCCGTTACCGGGTTACGGCCGACCTCAAAAGCTCTCTCCAGGCGCCTCTGCTTCGCGCGCGCCTTTTCCAATCATTCACACCAAGCGTGGATAGTTTCCTCGGCTTGGTCTTTCCATCGGAGGCATGGTCTTCCTCTTCGTCGTCGCCCAGCGGCTTCCGCATCAAACACCTTTTTCGCCTGAGCTTCTTCGTCCATACGCACAACATGTTCCAGCCAGCGAAGACGTTGGATAGTGATGCGCTTGACTATGTCAATGTCAGCGTAGAGCTCGTACAGTTCGTGGTTCATTCGAATACGGTAGTCGTCGCCGACGTGAACAGGACCAAAGATTTTGCGAAGAATTTTTCTCTCAAACACCCCAAGCGTGGCTGCATCAGTCTGCGACACAACCCATGCTTCTGCGCCGTAAAGTAGCACGGGTAAGATAAGCGTCTTGTAGAGTGTCAGTTTTGTCGGGCGAGAGAGGTCTCTACTACTCAATTGCTTACTGAGACCATAGTAACACCTATTAGCAAGAGTTAGTCTTCGCTTTATCTCCAGGCTGACATCGTTTTGAGTGTTCACAGCGGTGCCAAGATAGGTGAATTCCTTGACAACTTCGAAAGTATAGTTGCTCGCAGTAACAAAGGATCCAATACGCCGCGTCTCCCTGTTTGTGGACAGCATATACTTTGTTTTGCCCTCGTTCACCCGCGTCTCCCTGTTTGTGGACAGCATATACTTTGTTTTGCCCTCGTTCACCGTCAAACCCACTTTCGCTGACTCTTTTTCGATAGCAGAGAACGCAGCAGTAACATCTCGTTTACAACGTCCAATGATATCAATATCATCGGCATATGCAAGTAGCTGGACACTTTTGTAGAAAATAGTGCCATTACGATGTACACTGGCTCTTCGCAACACCCCTTCCATCACAAAGTTAAAGAGGTTGCAGGATAGTGGATCGCACTGTCTGAAACCTCGTTCGGTATCAAATGGTTCGGAGAGGTCCCTTCCTACTCTGACGGAGCTGGCTGTGTTGCTCAACGTCATTCTGGAAAGCCGCACCAGCTTCGCAGGTATACCGAACTCAGACATGGTGGCATACAGGCAATCCCGTATCGGGCTATCGAAAGCAGCTTTAAGATCGATAAAGAGATGATGGGTATCGATCTGTTTTTCGTGGGTTTTTTCCAGGATTTGACGTAGTGTGAAGATCTGGTCTATGGTGGAATTACCAGGTCTAAAACTGCACTGATAAGGTCCAATCAGTGTGTTGGCAAACGGCTTAAGTCTATCACACAGTACAGTCGACAGGACTTTGTAAGAGATGGCAAGAAGACTGATTCCCCGGTAGTTAGCGCAGATTGTCGGGTCACCTTTCTTCAGTACAGGACAAAGGCCACTGAGATTCCAATCGTCGGGCATGCTTTCTACTAGCCATATTTTGCAGATGAGTTGATGCATACACCCTATCAGCTCATCGCCGCCGGTCTTGAACAATTCAGCAGGCAGGCCATCGGCACCAGCCGCTTTGTTGTTCTTAAGTCGTTGGATCACAACTCGTACCGCGTCATGGCTAGGTGGTGGTGGTACGTCCACACCATCGTCGTTGATTGGTGGCATCGGGTTAATTTCTCCAAAGGCGGGATTGATGGAGTCATCGCCAGAAAGCAGCTTGGAAATGTGTTCCTTCCATAATCTCAGTGTACCCTGCGTATCCGTAACCAGATTTCCATGTTCATCTTTACAGGTAGATGCTCCGGGCTTGAAACCTTGGGTCAGATGCTTCACTTGTTGGTAAAATTTTCGAGCATCATTCCTGCCCCGTAACACTTCGAGTTTCTCACGCTCGTGCCTTTCCTGCTCTCGTTTCTTGCGTCTGAAAAGGCGCCTCTCTTCCTTTCTCTTTTCCCGGTAGTTTTCGTGCACGGCTCGCGTTGCTGCTGACTGCAGGGTTCTTTTGTAAGCGGCGTTTTTCACTACAGTAGCTTCGCGACACTCCAGGTCATACCATTGATTTCGCGGAAGTGGGCGTCGGAAACCAATGACTTCCTCAGCGGCAGAGCGCATGGAGCGGGATATATGCGCCCAAAGTCCACCGGCATCATCGGGTAGAGAGTCAGGTTGAAGGAGCAGTTCTGAGAGGCGAGCGGAAAAGGCTTCGGCCGTCTGATGTGATTGCAGCTTAGCGACGTCCAGCTTTCGTTGAATACCAGAGCGTACATCCTTTGCATTGCACAGCCGCATGCGTATCTTGGCTGCAACAAGATAATGATCGGAGTCAATATTGACTCCCCGGAACGTACGAACATCTAGCACGCTGGAAGCATGCCTTCCGTCGATCACAACATGATTGATTTGGTTGCGTGTTTTCTGATCAGGGGACAGCCAGGTGGCCTTGTGGATATCGAGGTGTTGAAATCTGGTGCTACTTACTACCATGTTTCGCACCGCGGCGAAGTCGATCAGCCGTAGACCGTTGTTTGAGGTGGTCTCGTGAAGGCTGAACTGACCGACAGTGGGGCCAAATATACCTTCTCTTCCGACCTTTCCGTTGAAATCCCCGAGTACAATTTTAACGTCATGGGCCGGGCAGCGGTCGCATACTTCCTCGAGTCTCGCATAGAAGGCATCTTTGATAGCATCGTCCTTTTCCTCCGTCGGGGTGTGCGCACAAATCAAGCTGATGTTAAAAAATCGAGCCTTGACGCGGATCGTAGCCAACCTTTCGCTCACAGGTGTGAACCTGGAGATATGGTGGCGAAGTCTCTTGCTTACTACGAATCCGCATCCCAATTCGCGCCTCTCCGCATGGCAGCTGTAGTAGATATCGCAACTCGCTTTCTTAGAGCAACCTTGTTCTATCCATCTTATTTCCTGGATGGCGGTGATGTCAGCCTTAATTTTTCCGAGGGCATCCGCCAATTCGATAGAGGCACCTTCCCTATTGAGGGTCCGGATATTCCAGGTGCATTTCCTTAAATCATAGTCCTTTTTTCGTTTGCAGTGGTCGGCAACGTTGAGGGGTTCTGTATCCGAGGCTCTTTTAGTCTTCATTGGAGGGTTTTTTTTTTACGTGGCGGGTCCAAACCCTGCGCACAACCCAGTTTACTTCCAGGGAGGACACGCTGCACACATTCGCTCACTATCTCAGCGGATGCGGAGATAGCTACCCAGAGGGAGCCGCGGGGAGGCTGTGTGTCAACTTGCTAATGGTTGGCTCAGAGATCGCTCTGGCAATCCCCATGTTGATAGCAGTCAGAAACTTTACTTTGATCAACCAAAAGCCAATCCATCCATCCATGACCCCTCCATAAGTCAAAATAATAAGTGTGTCCCCACAAGTAAATTCAGTTTATATTTTCCCTCTATAACTCGAAAAAATAAATTTGACCTGTGCATCTCGAACATAGCAGTGTTTGATTATTTATACATATATGCCGACAATATAGAATCTACATTAATAATGTAGATTATTGTTTTTTAGAAATCAATGTAAAAGCCTACTCATACAATAAACCAATTCTATGAAATGATAAAGGAATTTATGACTGACGTTAACACGTGATTTCATCTGAACTTTAGCGAAGTTACTTTATTGCTCTCGATTGAAAAATTATCAGAAATAGTTTAGTCCTACTACACCATTGTTAAATGCCTCTATAACTAGGAATTTTATTTATTTCACCTCTCTAACTCAAAATTGATTGGAATAAATCTTAACCGCCACAAGTCGAACAAAGTTCGCTTAGGTCGAAGTCCTCCATAAGTCGAAAACTCTATAACTCGAATTTTTTTGGCGTCTCCCTTCAAGTTCGTCTTACAGAGATTCTACTGTATTTTGCTTCCATAGATAGTCACTCTAACTAACAGTGCATGCATTATTTAAAAAAAAAGTTTTATATTGACAATTTTTGAACCTCAACTTTTTTTTTTCCTCATATATTTTTTTTAAGGAAAATTCATGTAGTGGCATTGAAAATTTCAAATTATAGTGTGGGTATTCCTCTAAACGCAAAGAAGCCTCGAAACCTGTGTAAGCTGCGTAAGCTGAGAACATTTTCGAGCTTCGAAAAAAATTTGTATGAAAAAAAGTTAACCCAATCCTCGAAAATTTTCGAGGCTAATTTGATGCGAAAGCAGCCTCGAAAAGCAGGAAAGTGAATCAGTGTTGCTGTTTGTCGCAATAATTTACTGCCAATTTTATATTTCGTTAAAAATTTCCAAATAAATTTAACAAGAATTTATAAATATATTAAAAGCGCGATTCTCAGAATTATTGTTTGCTTTCCTATGTGTGGTTTGTTATTTATTAACTTAATTCTGTGTATTTTGACACATTTTATCTTTTTGGTGTGACATTTATTTCATGGCAGCGGCAACACTGATGAAACCGTCAAATTGCCCATTTATCATTCGTTTGCACGTTTGCATAGATTAAGGTGTTGTCTTAAACAAGCTCGAAATCTTTTGAGGCTTACATGCTTTTCAAGTTCTCGCGTCTAGAGGAATACCTTTAGTATACATATTAAATGAATGTAGTGAAAACAACAAAGAATTTGAGGTGTTACACAAGAAACACCAAAGCTCTACTCGCGCAGAGACCATGGATTTTTTCTTAAATATCGGCTTAAAAAATAGTGGTAAGATTTTTTTTTCGATACTTCCTTATGTGTACATAAGGAAATTCGAAAAAAAAATTTAAAAATAATATTATAAATAATAAAAAAATCAAATTTTCCTCATTTTTTTGGCCAAATTCCGAAAAATAAAAATTTTGCAGCTCTGGTAGCAACCCTAGGAGTATTTTTTTTTATTTTTTTAAATGAGGATATACTGGAATATAAATAAATTTTCGAAAATCGAGTGTTTCCCAAGAATTCTGGAACATGTCATTTATTTGAACATGACTAATATGCACACATGCATTTACTTAATTAAATAAGTAGTTTCGTATTGCATGATAATAAAATACTTTTAAAAATATTCAATGCCTAAAACGAACGTTTAGTGTTTAATATCCCAATCAACGCAATATACTTCTGATCTATTTTGACTTCATACATATTTCAATTAAAAAAATAATCTCTTGTTATGTAATGCTAGAGGGGAGGGGGTCTTACAATTTTGTTACGAGCTATTTTTCTTCAATTTAGAAATACAAGTGGAAAATTAAAAATTATTGGTTGCTGCAATGACGTTTCACTGTCTGTTGTGGTATTCCGCAGCAAAAGTCAAATGCTTACCTTCGCCTCATCCTTAACTCTGAAATCATCCAATTTCATTTTTAGCCACTAAGGTTTAACGGAAGTATTATGGATTTCTTGTTAACGCTCAACTGCGTAACATTTTATTTTTTCCTTTATTATTTTCTTGAAGTTGTTTGGTTGCTACGGGCTTGGCTGGGTTTCGTTATCTCTGGTAAAATGGATTACAATTTGTGTTCCCCCATTATTTCATGAAGTTTTAATGCTTATCGATTACAAAACGGTTTATTAACAATTTCCGCAAGAGGAAAAACAATGAATACTAACTCGGTTATCGGCTACCAACTGTTATAATTTTCAAAGTTGAATTTTTTTTACTTACTGTATTTATTTTTATTTACATATTTGTTGAATCTTACAACACTTGGCTGAAATTGAAAATAAAAATTACACCAAAAAAAGTGTGATTAAGTGATTCTGAGGTACAGTTTTTTATCCACAAATTATCTTATTACGTTCTCTTTCGATAATAATTTTCAACCAACATTTTTTTAATGCTTTAAAAGTACACAGTTTTCTGAGGTGAAGTTCCCATCGAAGGAAAGCAATACTTTGGAAGAACTAACAATATTGGTGGCTTGTGTTGAATATATTCGATACATTGGCCTGTTTGTTCATAATTTGGTTCTAAGGTCTAAAAGAGTCCTGTTAAACGTATTGCCAAATTCGGATGAATATCTTTATTAACAAGATTTTAGAATTCATTTCTTACTACTATCATTGGTAAATAATTTTAAAAGTTGGCATATGCAAGATATGCCGCCATTTACTGATCAAAACCATGGCGTCTACTGATACTTTCAGCGTATTTCAGGTTTTACACAAATTTTGACAGTTCATATACGGGGTAAAATTACTAAACGTACATTATTAAAATTTTAAACGCTTCGATTTTTAAGTTTTGGTTATTTGTATTTCGGGTGCAGATCGATCGAGACCGATTCCGGGATGGTTTTGCTCACACGATATTTGTTTCCAAAATACAAAGGTGTAAAGTTGGTAATTTTCGTAATTTTTTCTACGAACGTCTTTTTTTTTTTTTTTTTAAAGTTCAGTGCTTGGATTTCATTTTAAGTTACGAATTATAATTAATGAAATCAAAAGATTTTATCACGTTCTACCAAAAAAGTGCTTTGTAGTTTAAAAAATTTTTTTTTGTACAAAAATTTTGTACCTAATCTTAAAATGTTTTTTTTTTTTAATTTTTTGAAAACAACATATTCTTTAATATTTTTTTAATAAGGCTTATATGAGGGCATGATTTATGAGCTTTCAGAAAATTAAGATCTTAAAGTTAACTGGAAATGGGTTTTGCGAGTTTTCGAACGTTGAAAGTGCGTGCCCGTCTAGAAACTGCACTATTATATCCGATGAACGTTTCATTGTCGGTTTTACTTTGAAAGTATTAATCATCTCTGTATATGCTGGAGACCCTACTCCACTTCACAATAAAATATTATATCAATTTTATAGCCAATATTTTTCTGGAAAATAAACTGACCTTAGAATTGTCAAATAACCTAATAACCGGTTTTTGAAATGGTTACTTGATACATTTTCTTTATTTTCACTGTGTACACACCTTCTAAATACTCTGTTGTTGTTTATATCCTAAATTAGTTATTTCTTGACCTCCAAACAAAAAGAAAACATTTGAAATATAGTGCCAGAGCCAACGACAAATTAGAAAACATTTATTGACTAAGGAAAAGCGTAATTAACTTTTCCATTTCCCGCACAGTTTTTGCTTGTAGCTTTAGTCATGGTAACAAGTTTATTAACAACATTTATGTGTGTGCGTGTCTTAGATGTTTGTGATTTTGAACACATTTTTTTTTATGTCCGAAACACATACATTCATATCCGGGCAGATCAATATCAATAAATAATTAAGCGAATGAGAACATGTGTTCAGAATTCGATTGATACCATAGAGTGTGCAATTTCGGAACTAATTTTTGATGACGATGCTGTTACAAAAATCATTTGAATATATACTTTATATTAATATGAACGAAATGAACTTAAAATAGCATAAGCTCATAAATATTCTATTTGATATCGTATATGAATACCGTTGAATTCAAAAATGCCTTGTTTATTAAATAAATATTGTGTTTTAAAGTTGGTCAGCAAAACGCTTTTATCGAATTTCAATATGGTAAATTGATAAGACTTTGGGAAATAAACTCAGCAACTTTCCTGTAAAGTATTTTACAATTATGATAACGATTTTGACCAGCGCATCGATACTGATATTTGCTTTTGTGTTCCCAGATTGTTTTAGGTACACCTTTTATTTCTTATGAAAACTTATTTTTCTCTGGATTTTATTGCTCGCAGCACTTATGGAATCAAAAGTTAGGAAAGACACCTAATGTCGGAGTTATTTATATATTTTCTTTAAGTCGTATAGGTTGGGATCCCTCAAATCGAGTTCATTAATATGGTTATCATTTCAAAGACAATTTAGTACACGACACTACACCACACTACACTACACTACACTACACTACACTACACTACACTACACTACACTACACTACACTACACTACACTACACTACACTTTTTTTTTTTTTTTTTTTTTTTTTTTGCGGGTGAGGCAGGTGAAATGCTTTTCGCACCTTCAACCAGGTCGTCACCTGGTCGGTGTGTGGGACTTCCGTAGTGGTATACCCACTAAAACACCTCCCTCTTTGTCCGGGAATTGATTCCCCCACTGGGAGGCTCTCTTGAGCATTACTTCAGTGGGGTTCCCTTTATTTAGGCATCCAATGCCATTAGCTGCTTTCTGAGCCTGCGGCCAGGCCTCCGCTTCCATCTTGTCTTCTTTGAAAAACGTCGAGGTCCCTTCTCTTTATTCGTAGTACGCTTTCGACGTATCTCGTTATCAGCATCCAGTACTCCTCGCTTCTTAGCATCGTCGGGACGATGTTTTCGACTGTTAGTGGGCCAACTTGTCCTTCTAAAGTGCTCCTTCTTTCAGCCCAGTTCCTGCAGTTGAAGAACGTGTGTTCCGCATCATCAACGTCTGCGTCACCATATATGCAGTTTGGTGCCTCGGTTTTTCCCATCCTGTGCAGGTATTTTTGGAAATACCCGTGGCCAGACAGGAGCTGCGTGATGTAATAGCCCACCTCTCCAAAACATCTATTCAGCCATATGTCTAGCTGAGGTATTAAATGTGCTGTCCAGCGCCCGTAGGTTTCATTTTGCCACCTTTCTTGCCACTTTTGTAATGTTTGGCTTCTAGCCTCTCGTTTTGTCAGTCGATTTTCGGCTTGGTTCCTCTGCTTCCATATCCTTTGCCGCTCCAAGACCAGTAGGTCAACTGGGATGGTTCCGCTTATTACAAGCACCGCAGCTAGTGAAACAGTGCGGTATGCTGAGGCTACCCTTAAAGCTGCCGTTCTTTGTACTGAACTCAGCACTTTCCGGTATTGCTCCTTTTTCACTGCGTCCGCCCATACCTCGCAACCATACAGCAAGGCCGCCTGAGTTGTTGCCATAAGGAGTTTGCGTTTGCTTGCTATTGGTCCACCTGTGTTTGCCATTAATCTTGACAGTGATCTTGTGGTTTGTGCTGCTTTTGTAGTCGCGTACTGTATCTGCGCCCAATAAGTCAGCCTGGAATCCAGCCGAACTCCCAGGTATTTTACCGCCTTTTTCGTTTGAAAAGTCTCTGAGATCGTGTTTATCGGTATCTCTAACGGTATATGCTTCTTTGTAAGAATGAGTAGCTCCGTCTTTTCAGATGCCAGCTTGAGCCCGTGATTTGCCATCCACGCCTGCGTTCGTATCATGACCTGGTTCAGCTTCCGTTGAGCGTCTTCGATGTTTCTCGCTGTGATAACTGCTGCGATGTCGTCCGCGTAGCCGACCAGATAGGTGTCGTCCGGCATCTCAATGAGTAGTACTTCGTCGTAGCAAACGTTCCAAAGGTCTGGGCCAAGGATGGAGCCTTGCGCCGCACCTGATGATATTTCCATACGACGAGGGCCACTGCTGGTGTCGTAAATTAGCGTTCTGTTATGTAAGTAACTACGTATTAGCCTTCTTTGATATTCTGGAATCCGGAATTTGTTTTCAAGGGCGTCGATCATATCTACCCACCTAGCACTGTTGAATGCGTTTTTAACATCTAATGTTGCCAGTAATACTATTTTCCTGCTGAAATGGCTCTGCGCAGATTGTACACTTTTTATTACGTCGGTTATAGCATCGACTGTAGACCTTCCTGGGCGGAATCCGTACTGTTTGTTTGAAAGACCGCCAGAGTTTTCTATCGCCTGGGATAGCCGCGGCTTTATCAGCTTTTCCAACAGTTTTCCCGCTGTGTCCAACATACAAAGTGGGCGGTATGAAGATGGTGCCTCTGGGTCGCCTTTGCCCTTGCCAATAAGAACCAGGTATTGTGTTTTCCAAACTTCTGGAAAAAGTCCATCCGTCAAACAAGCATTATACACTCTAAGAAGCAACTGAGGTCGTTCTCTTGCGAGAATCTGGATTATCTCGGCTGGAATCCCGTCCGGACCCGGTGCCTTTTGGTTCTTCATCGTGCTGGCTGCCCTGGTAAGCTCTTCCTCAGTGAACAGTTCTAATGGGCTGTCATTTGGTTGCCTGTTTCTTTCAGTAGGTCTAACTTCGTGTGTTGGGAACAACATGTTTACGATGTTTTCTATTTTGTCTTCTGGCAAATTTGCCATTGGATGTTTACCACCAAGTTTCTTCGTGACTAGTTTGTAACCAAGGCCCCATGGATCATTATTGATGTCGCTACGAAGTTTCTCCCATTTTTCCTTTTTACTTGCGAGTATCGCAGTTTTGAGCAGTTTTTTGGCTTCCTTGTAGTCCTGGGCTTCTACAGCTGCGTTGCCATGTCTCCTTGCTCTTGTGTATCTTCTTCGGCTACGGATGCATAATGTTCTAAGGCAGCTTATTTCATCCGTCCACCAATAGGCAGCTTTCCTTGGTTGCCTTCTACCAATTCTTGGCATTGATGCCTCGCAAGCTTGGGTGATGCAGAGCATCGTGTCTTCTACCATCCTTACAGAGTCATTTGTTTCTCCGTGCGTGATGGCGCCCGCATCAATGGCAGATAAGAAAACATTTTGTCGAAGCTTTGTTAGGTTCCATTTTCGTGTACCTCTTCTTCTGTGGCCAGTGTCAGCGTCATCGTTTGGTCTTATGTGGTATGTCAAATATTGGTGGTCACTGCCGGTGTAATCCTCCAGAACTTTCTATTGCTGCAACTTATTGGCTATTCTCTCAGATATGAATGTGATGTCTGGGACTGTACCCTCACAGCCTGGCCTCCTGAATGTTGGCGTTGAGCCCGTGTTTACGACTATAAGGCCTAATCTAGCCACCATATCCAATATTCGCCTTCCTCTGGAGTTTGTGCTAGGCATACCCCATTCTGTTGCCCTGGAGTTAAAATCCCCTGCAATGATAAAATTTCCTCCGATGCGGCGCGCTGTATCTTCGATGTTGCCGAGTTTGGTCTGAAATTCTTGAATAGAGTCGTTTGGTGAGAGGTAACAGCTCATAACGGTGTAATTTCTGCTACTAATCAAGACGAAACATTCGCACCTTCCGTTTCCTGTGCTCTGGAACTTTGCGCTGTTCTTGATCCATATCGCTGCCGTTTTTGTCGTATCTTCAATCCAAATTCCGTTTTTGGTCTTATATTGTTCGCTAATGATCGCTACGTCTGCTTCATGCTCGATCATTACTTGTGCCAGCAATGCGTCCGCGGTCGCGCTTCGATGTAGATTTGCTTGAAGGAACTTTGTCATCTTTGGGCTGATTTTTTGGAAGCCAAGCACCTCCTCGTTCCCGGTAGATGATCCGTCGATTTAGAACCCTCATCCGAGCAGATGCAGCATCTCGGTTGACTTGTGCAGTCCTTCATCTTGTGGCCTTGGATTCCACATCGGATACACAGACCCTGTCCTTTTCTATCAGGTCCTTTACAATTAAATTGTGTGTGACCTAGCCCAAAACATCTGAAACAGCGTTTTTCCTCACTCAGTAGCTTAACTCGGCAGTATGTCCAACCGATCTTTATGCGCTGCTTTTCTGCGATGGTGTTTGCCGCCTCTACTGTCAGGGTGGCGAACGCTCTGCGTTGTTCTCGGCTGTTTGTGTTGGAAATTTTTACTATGACTTCCTCATTTTCATTTTGGGTTTCTTTTTTGACGGCTGAAACAACCTCATCTACGCTAGTGAGAGTGTCCAAGTCTCTGATCTCTACTGTTGCCTTTGCTTTTAATTCGGTCACGGTTGCAGCTTCTTTCAAAGATCCCTTTACAGCTTCACGGAACTGTTCCTTTCTTCCGCCTTCTGCCAGTTCCAAAAGAATAGCCCCATCTCTTGTCTTACGTATCGAGTTGATTTTCACGTCTGACTCTTCCGGTTTCACCGATTGCTTAAGGTTTTTAAGTACATCAGCAAAACTGCTACCAGCCGCCGGTCTTACCAGTACAGCTTCTGGTCGTTTTCGCGCTGCCTTTTCTCTTCTCTTCCTTGGTATTTTAGTTTCATCTTCTTTGTTTTTCGCTACAGCGGGTGTATCCTCAGCTTTTTTGTTGGCATCTTTATTTTTGTCTTTTTGCCGTCTTCGGTTTATGGTTTGCCAAATTCCAGGACCATTTTCCCTTATCCTCTTTCCTGTTTCTGAAGCGGCTGGGCTTGTGGCGCGTCTTTTTTCCCGACCAGTTAAAGGTGTGCTTACATCCTCCGAGCAAGCTATTTTGGCTTTTTCTGCAGCTATGGCTACGAACCTTTCTGCCTCTTTTTCCTTCCAGCTTCTCCTATAACTCTCAGTGCAGTCTATCAGCTCGCATAACTGAAGTATTCCATCTTTGACACCCAAACAAGTGTTTTTGTTTTTGACTATGGCCATTTTCATCTTTTGAAGCACAGCTTTACATTTCTCTATAGCGTCCTCTTCTAAAATTCTCATCTTATAGATCAACTCCTGTCTAGGAGAGCCATTTATGGGAACACTATTTGTCTGTGCTGCTTGCGTCGTTGTATGTGTTGTGTTAACGTGACTGCTACTTATTGGTGGTACTTGCGTCGGTGTGTTTTCGTCTTGTGTCGGTTTATTTGTTTCCTCTGTTTGAATGGTTACAGAGGTATGGGCACTACTTCCTGGTGGAGTCCTCAGTAGACTCGGTCTCCTGTTGAAGGGGTTGCCGCTCGTCTTGTCGTTCGTTTTCTCGTTCATCGCATCGTTAAGAATTTCCTTTAAGTTTTACATGCTTTTTGTAGTTATATACCAGCGTATCGTGTGCAGGGGGGCGGGCCGCGAAATGTCAGGAACGGGTATACCCTCGGGGTGACACCCCTACCCCAGTTCCCTGAGGCCTGACCAGCGCTTTGCTAGTCCCGGAAAACACGGACGGACTAGCGCTCGCCCGGGGCAATGCGGGCTTCTACTCCCACATCCAATGTACACTGCCTGACCAAGGCCCGAAGTATCTGGATGCTACGTACCGTGACAACATATCGGCAGAGCAAGCTCACAGCACCTCCATCTTCGCCATCCGCAGGAAAAAACGGTTGGCGCCTCCGGAGGACTTCCAATGTGCCGCGGCAAATAGCGGTCAGTTTCCACCTTCCATCCATCCATAAGGTTAAATCGTTGTCAGGGGACATATCCGGGTCGTCATCGTTTGGTGTTAAGAAATGAAGTGAAATAAAGTGTAATGAAAAGAAGTGAAGTGAAGTGATACTAAAATAGCGAGAGTTGAAATGAAAGTGAAAGTGTGTCGAAGGTAAGAAATAAAAGTTATGGATGTTTAGTCGCCTCTTACGACAGGCATGCCTACCTCGGGAATATTCTGACCCCTTACCCGCAGGAGGAACACTACACTACACTACACTACACTACACTACACTACACTACACTACACTACACTACACTACACTACACTACACTACACTACAAAACACACACTAAAGTTTAGCGAATTGATGTTATAGCTTATGAAATTATCTCTCATTTGATGCCTATATTATTAAATGGACTTAGAAGTTCCCAACTAGATTAGGAACCCCCAAGAAAAGAATAACTACAGTAAACTTGAAGCGAACTACACAACTTCAAAGTCAAAACGCGGGCTAAAGACGTAATCAGAGCTGAAAAATATTTTCGGTGACATTATTATGCCTAATTGTTAACGTTTTATCATTATAACAAATCGAATTAAAAAAACCATTTGATGATACACCATATTGTACATTTTGACGTAAGTAAGCTAAGCATGACGTATGAATGGAAACCAGTTTGATTTTTTACTTTTTTTCGTTGCAATTATATATATTGTAATATTTACATAACTAATTTAATCTTTTCATATTCTTCTTCTTCTTTGATTTTTTTTGCTTTCTCTTTAACATGCCAACCCTGGTGGTTTTAATAAACAGGTCTTTTAGGAAAAAACTCCAGCTCAGGTGAGATAATATTTCAGTGTTGCCATTGTGTTTAAAATAAATAAGAAACAATTGTTCATGTCGTGATGTTTTTGTGAATTCCAAGTCGTCTCATCAAGAGTTGAAAGTAATTTAGGACTTTATATTCTCAAAATATTCATTCATTAAAAATATCAGACGTGTCCCACACCGTAGAATCAAAAATTTTTCTTGAGTAGCAAAATAAATATATTTTCTTTATATTTAAGAAGAAATGACAGACGTCAGGCGAAAAACAAATCTAACTGTGACCCTAAGCAAACGAGCGTGTGTCGTTTGTCTGTCAAAATTATCTCATGCTTATATTGGGAAACAAGAGCTTTATCTGAATAGCCGTTTTAGGGAGGACTCTTCTGGGAAATCAGTCCTCTTCTATTTACACCAGACAGCAGTGAGCCACTTTGCATGTGAGCCAATCTTGAGCTGATAAAACTTTCAGCACATTCACATAGATTCACTCTCACTGAAAATTTTGTTAGTCGAGCCACCATTCGTCTCATAGCGAAGTCTGTGAATGCGAGTGTGTTTCACAATCATTTCTAGTGAATGCTGTTTTATTTCGTTTCCTTTAATATGAGTACACATATGATTATTGCGTGAGCTACTTATGAAATAAAGGAAAAGATTGTATCGTGGAACTTTTGTGTAGTTTTTTAAAACATGGAGAAAACAATTTTTTCGATGGGGAAAGGTCGAAAATTGTTTTAGACATCATGTAGAGTGGCTCCGTACCCTGAAAAAAACCGTTTTTAACCTATTTTCGGAAAATTTTTTTTTGCTGCAATCAATGGAGAAAGATCAATAATGGCTTTTGAGCATCACTTGGAGTATTGCCGGACTATGGTAAGGACCATTTTTGACCGATTTCCAGAACATTTTCTTTTGTTACAATCGATAGAACGGTTACAAAATTAACGGTTTATACCATCATGCCACAATTTTATTTCATTTCTATATTCCGATTAAAAAATTATTCAAAACACATTGAGCAATTTGCCTGATTCGTTATATTCATAATTCGTTGACACATCATGACTTTGTATTTGTTATTTCTTGAGTCAATCTCTCATTTTCGTTGATTTTTTACCTTATCCGATCAGCGTTGGAAGGTTGGGCTATAAATCATAATTCGCGCTTTTCCAATTTTGAAAACAGAATTTAATAATTTTTGACTTTTCCCATTTTGCCTTTTTATTTCAATGTTGCGGAGATAATGCTAAAGTCTGCTACAGTAGAAATACAGTCATTTCGTTACCACTTTTGCTGAGTTATATTCGTTTGAAAAATTTTGCAAAGCAAAGTTTCGAGCACAGAAAAATGATTCACTGATCACCAAAACACAAAAGCACAAAGCAGTGAAATATGAGCTACTTAGTAAAAAACTTATAAAATCCCTAATGAATTTCGTTGTTACATTAATACGTACCTACAATTAAAAAAAATGAATTTCTTACTTCAAAACATTAATTTTCCTAAAGAAATGACTGAAGTAAGCTGAAGAACGAAACTAAGCCATTGGTCTGTCAAGTAATTGTTTGCAAAATAAATTATGAAACACAATTTTCAATTTCATATTGAATAAAAATAAGAAATGTATATGGGTAATTCCATGGTAACTCGCGTTACATCCGGAAAGTATTTTTGAGTTTTATGATGCCATAAATTTTAATTATTTAGGTTAACTGATAAAATTGGATTCTTTGTGAACACATAACATACATGCAACATGTCCTACATTAGTCTAAAAATTCATTGTTAACCCAGTATGCAAAACGAATTCGTTTCGAATTCGAAACGAACTCGTTTCTTCGTACTATTCATCCGAAACGGATTTCGTTACGAACTCGTTTCGATTTCGTTTTCGTATGAAATTCCTCTCGAAAAAACGGAAGATTTTTCCGCTTATTATGAACAAAAAACGAGTTCGGTTCGAATTCAATTTTTGTTCGTTTTTTGTTCATAAAACGAATTTTTTTTGTTCATAAAAAAATTTATTTTTTTTTAAAAAAAAAAAAATTTTTTTTATCAATATGCAAATTTTAAGACTTATTTTAAGATTTATCAAATTAAATTTTACTTACGATTTACAAATTTCCAAAGTCAGGCTCGAACCCATGTCCCAGCGATTCATAGTCATGCGAGTTACCTACTAGGCTACCTGTCATATATTAACATATATGTCAAATGCGAATGATACCTTCTCTCATTTGATACGCTTTATTTACAAAAAACGAATTCGTTTCGAATTCCTTACTTACTTTAAAAACGAATTCGTGTTTTGTTCATAAACCGGATCAGATTCGAACTCGTTTTTTGTTTACAAAAAAAAAATTGAAAATTTTCCGGGACTTTATTATTTTTATGAACAAAAAACGAGTTCGAATTTTACAAAATTTGAGTAAAAATTTTTATAAGTTTTTTTAACCTTCTAAGCAATTTGAAGTCGCTCGAAACATAAAATTTTTTTATGAACAAAAAACGAGTTCGAAACTGATCCGATTTATGAACAAAAAACGAGTTCGAAACGAATTCGTTTTATGAACAAAAAACGAATTCGTTTCGAATTCGTATTTGAAGTCCGTTACGAATTCGAAAAGAATTCGTTTTACTTACTAAAAACAAAATTCGAAACGAATTCGTTTTATGAACAAAAAATGAATTCGTTTTCTGAACAAAAATTCATTTCGAATTCGTTTTGAATTCGTTTTCTGAACAAAAAAACGAAATCGAAACGAATTCGTATTTGCAGTTCGTTACGAATTCGTTTATCTTACAAAAAACGGAATGCTCACAAACGAACTCGTTTCGAATTCGAAACGAATTCGCTTCCGTTTTTGTGCACATTGGGAACATAGTATTTATCCAGTAAAATAATAAATTGTGTTGGTAAATCGTGTTACCATTTTTGGACAACACGTTCAGAGAGTAAATTTCATTTGAAATTTTCTCCGAAATTTGTGAGTAGACTGCTTTATATTTGACAAAAAAATGAATGAGCAATATATCAATAAGCTTCCATTATTAGAAACAGCGATAATGAATCGTAATTTTTAAAATAATTCAAAAATTATGTGGTAACTCGCGTTACAAAAGATTGGTAACTCGTGTTACCAAATACTTTTATACCAATATAAGGATCTTTTTCTAGCTGTAATACATAAGAATAAAAATAAAATCAAAGTTTAATAATAATAAGGAACTTCTTCAGTCTTTAATGTGCAAAAATTAAACAAAAATTTAATAACACTGTGCGATAAATGGTAGGGGTAAGTGATCGGCGGGGGTTCTGACTACCGGGAAAAGTTATATCGGTCAAAAAAAAGTTATACGTGTCCCGGCGTTTCGCTGGATCATGTCTAGGAATCGAGATGTATCGATTTGAAGTTAGTAAGTATCATATAGGGGAATTTGTCACGTTTGGGGCTCTTTTGTTTGACATAACTCGAGAACGAATAGTTCGATTTTGCTGCAACAAATTTAGAACAATTAAGAATTACAATTGCTTTAATCTGTTTGCCGACATAATCAACAGTTTTGCGGTTATAAATAAATTTATGAAGAAAAAAAATAGTTTCTTGTTTAAAAAATTGAAATTTTTAATTTTAAAAATCTAAAATGGGAAAAGTCTTTTTACTCTCACGTTAAGTATCATAACCTATGAAGAAAATGTGACATAGATCATAAAAATCTATGAACGCGTTTTGCTTTTATTCACAATTAAGTGAAGATATCTTCATTGAAACAAAAAATCAATATTCTTGTCAAAATGAGAATAAAAGCAAAACGCGTTCATCGATTTTCAAGACTTATGTCTCAATTTGCTAATAGGCTATGTGACTTTACGAAAAAGTAATAAGGCTTGACACTTTTTCCCGTTTTGGACTTTAAATGATTTTTAAAAATAAAAAATTTTAATTTCTTAGGCAAAAAATTATGTTTGTTCTTCATAAATTTATTTATAACTGCAAAACTGATGATTACGTAGAGAAACAGCATATCAATAGGTTAAAGCAATTATAATTTTTAATTGTTTTAAGTTTGTTGCCGAAAAATCGGACTAGTCGTTTTCGAGTTATGTCAAACAAAAGAACCACAAACGTGACAAATTCCCCATATGATACATACCAACTTCAAATCGATATATCTCGATTCCTAGACGTGATCCAGCGAAACGCCGGGATACGTATAACTTTTTTTTTGACCAATATAACTTTTCCCGGTACTCAGAACACCCGCCGATTTTGGCTGTCGCACAGAGTAATAAATCAAATTACTCTAGAATGCATAACTCAGGAATGCAGTGAATTATGATTTAAGTACCGATAATGGTATATTATCCTCAGAACTATCACTAGGTATATTACATCCATACACATCTTCATAATAGAAAATTTTTGGTTTGATGCCCATGTTTACTTCTTTTGATGTTTGGGCCATTTACATTTTCTCATTTTGCCAGTAAATTAAATGGGTTTTGGATATTCCGACGTTCATTACGTATTATTTATTTCTTTTCTGCTTCTGATAAACTATCAATTTTTGCCCTCTTCTTTGCTCTACTCTTTCGGCAAGCTCCCTATGTGTCTTTTTGAAATCATCGTATTTTCCGTCGACTTTTAATTTTTCCCTCCTTTTTTCATTTTTTTGCAGCCGAGAGCGGCATTTGGTCCTAAGCCAAAAAAAAAATTTCAGTCTAAAGAAGATAGGTAAAAATTATCAGAAACTCTTGTTAAATGATGAAGATGCGAGTTACCAGTAACTTGCGTTACAAAAAGTAATTACATTTAATTTAGACTAGTAAAATCAAACGGAGGATGTTTTTACCGTTATTCGGTACAAATTGAAACACAAAAAGAGAATCTAGGTATTTGTTTGAAAGCAATGAAAAGCAAAAACAAATTATTCCTATACCGTGTCCTCATTTACATGGAAATACCCATATATTTTTCGGAAATTTCTTTTTGAAATCAAATCTTATTATTAATAATATTATTTGATACAAACAAAAGCAAAAGTTTATGGAACAAAAATAAAAACACTAGCCATTTCATGGTGTCAAATAAGATTCCATGTCATTTTCACGAAAGCGATTTCACGAATGGTCATTTTCACGAATGACCATTTTCACGAATGACCGTTTTTACGAATGGTCATTTTCACGAATGACAATTTTCATGAAAGTGATTTCACGAATTGTCATTTTCACGAATTACCGTTTTCACGAATGGTCATTTTCACGAATAACCATTTTCACGAAAGCGATTTCACGAATGGTCTGTAGCGGCTAGTTACTACACTTGTAAAGAGCAATATAAAATTTTGGACTATTTCCGGATGATTTCATACAATATATAATGCCTTACAATAGAAAAATAAACCAATATTGTACTGTAAACTGTTATATGTATTTAATGTTGTACAACAGAGAAATAAACCAACAACTGATAAATAATTTTCGTGAACATAGTGGTTCGTGAAAATGGACATTCGTGAAAATGATCATTCGTGAAAATGGTCATACGTGAAAATGGTAATTCGTGAAAATGGTCATTCGTGAAATCGCTTTCGTGAAAATGGCCGGTAGCCGTCAAATAATTCTTTGCAAAATGCAAGGAATATGAAGAAACTAATAAACTTATAAGAAAAACTTCCTTCTTGGAAAATATGCAATAAGTTTTTGAAAATCATATTCTTTCGGTATATTTCTGTCCATTCCTCCTTAATAACTCTTACTATACCGTTTTTGTTTGTTGGAACCCGTTTTGCAACTATTTTTTTATAGTGTGTCCATTAATTTTTGATGGGGTCGATATCGGTCTCCTAGGCCTATCACTTTACTGCAGTAATACAGCACCCAGATCCTGCGTAAGACCGATTGGGCTTAGGATTATTAACCTGATTCAATTTGTATCTTAACTTTTCGGCCCTTTAAAGGTCAGTGAAGCCGAACTCCGAGCATTTTTTGAATTCGATTTGAAAAGTGTTTAAGTAAAACTCCTTCGTTATGATATCGGTAAAAACTTTCAGTTCACCAACGACTTCCCATGATACTCGTATGTATTCTGATACCAAATAGCGCAACTTTCCACACATCACAGTGGGTACTCGGTTTTTTAAATTTTTAGGCAAAAAATTTTCAATTAACGATAAAGTAGTAATAAATATCGATATCAATAAAAAGTAGTGTATAATTTTGCTTGCCTTTGAATGTAGTTTTAGAAAACAAATAAAAAAATTTATTCAAAGTAATTATCACTTAGTTATTAACGTTTCAAGATTAAAATCGACATTTCCAAAAAGTCCAACCTCTTCAGTTGTTTTTAAAAATTTTCTTAAAATTCTACTCTATATTACGCAACTTTTAAGCTGCAGTTCGAGATGTTATCTCAATTTTTTCGAATCGTTTTCCACAATGATCCACAACAACCCGTTTATTGCACTTTTTTCATTCATTTGGCCAAATTTTCATCAATTTTTTTTTTAACTAAATCAGTTGCACACCGTTCAAAAGGTGTTTTTTTTTCTTACTAACGGCTTGGAGTTAATGAGAATCGAATAAGATTTGATGGAGTTACAAGTGATCAAAGTCCGAAAAAAGTTGTTTTTTTTGCTAATTTATAAACGTCAATAAATTTCAATTGCTTTGTTTAAATCCAAGAAGTTTTTTTTCATATTTTTAAGACATAGAACGGAAGCCCATTCTTTAAAAAATGTTCTTAATATTCATCTGCTCAAATCGAACAAAAAATGTCAAAGTTAATTAAAATCAATAAAAAATGGTAATTTCTATATTTTCATGCATTTCCGATTTACTCTTACAATATTTTTATGCCGTGGTTCCAACAATTTTTGAATAACTTTTAAGTCTCTTGTCCGATTTAAGCAAATTTATACTTAAAATATTCGCAAAGGAATGGCTTTCATTCTAAATTTTAAAAATATGAAATAGAAAGATCTTCGGACTTAAACAAAGCAATTGAAATTTTGTGACTTTTGAAAATGAGCAAAAAAAATCTTTTTTTTCGGACTTTGATCACTTATAACTCCGTCAAATCTTATTCGATACTCATTTACTCCAAACTGTTGGTAAGAAAAAAAAACCTTTTAAACGGTGTGCAACTGATTTAATTCGAAAAAAAAAATTGGAAATGGAAAAATGGCCAAATGAATGAAAAAAGTGCGAAAAAACGGGTTCTTGGGAGATAACTCGAAAACGATTCTTAAGAGAAAGAAAAAGTTGGCATTTTTAAAATTCACGACCCAAAATACATAAAAAAAGTATGTGAGAAACCAGATCTTTTTATGTGTAAACTAGTGATATAGATAATTCAAAAACAAATATAAAATTTTCAAAATTCGAATATAAAGTTGTTTAATATAGAGTAAAATTTTGGGAAAACTTTTAAAAAAAGCTAAGGGGGTCGGACTATTTGAAACAGTTATGAATAAAAACTGGAAATTGGTGTGCTAAGTGCTTTTAATACGAACTAAGAAGAAATCGAAGAGGGTCGGGCTAAAACCTTGGTGATTTGGCATGGAATGCCCTACATATAAACTTCAACAAAATATAACAATTTATTGAAAATTGGGTGATAAAAAAATTTACTTTGTGACATCAGAAAGGCTCCTTCAATGTACCAATGATGCTACCGTCATCGGGAAGGTCTCCACAGACCCATTTAAAAATGGTGACTTCCAAAATCCATTTTTAACCTTTTCCAATCGATTGGTATACTAAAATATTTCTTCAAAAATGGGATCAACCACGTCCTTAAGTGACTTCCAAAATCCTTTTTAAACCATTTACTGTCAAATGATGAAATAATCATTGCCTTCTTTAATGTATTAAAATGACTAAGTACTTTACGTGAATGTGAGACCGCCCTGGTGACTTCTTTCAAAAAATCTTTTGTTCGGTTTTTCCAATGCATCGAAATGTCAGAAGTATTTTACTTGGGTTTTTTGTGAATACTCCGAATTGTTGTTTTTGGATTTTTTTTTTCGTAACCAAGAAAACTTTTTTGTTTTATTTTTATTCAAAAATTTTTGGATTTTTTAACAATCCCACTCGATTGCTTGCTTTATTCAGAAAACTAATTCACCGCTTTGTCGATTGTTGAATTATTCAAATATTAATGCAATTGAATACTGATTTTTTCTATATTCGGCCATCCTTTGGAGATATTAAAAACAAAACACATTTTGCGCTGAACCCAGGTATGTACACTGTAACAGCGCTCTTAACAAAATACTTCATGTAATCCTTAAGTTTCACATACGACCTGCCTCTTACAACCATATGCCACAAAAGAAGCAAAATATCATGGAAGATATGGCTGCTTGCTTTTTTTTCAAAATATTTCCCATCATTAAAATTAAACGAACCACGACAAAGACGGTATTATAACAAAAGTACACCACTATATACGTTACGTTTAACATTATGTGCTCCCGTTACGTTGCAATGAGTTACGTTACAAGTGGGGTCATGTTGAAAAATTGCAACAAAGTAACGTAGTTGCAACAATTAAAAGGTGACCATTTACTTATACTTTGATAATAGCTTTAGCACTAAATTTTAAATCAAAAGGAATCTGAATGACTTTCTTATTGAGACAAAAAAAAAACGTCCACAGGAATAAACAAACCAGCCATAAATTAATTGAAGTAATTTCGCCGTGCAAAACAAAATCGATCTGCATCAAGTACTTAGAATTAGAATTTTATTTCGAACTTGAGATCGAATTTCCTTCTCTAGAGAAAGCTCTATAACTTCGACAATTTGTAATCAATTTTAATAAAAAATCACTTCTATTATCCGAAATCGATGACACTTTAAGAAAATAAAAATTTTAATGTTTCTGTTTTTGCAAATTGTGGCAAAAAAATACCGTTGAAGTTGCAAATATTAGGAAAAAAGAAAAAAATTTTAGATGTTCACAAAAAAATCACATTATACTTTTGTTATACTGAAGAACCAGCGCATATATTTTGAAAGTATTGACATTTGACTTTCCAAATCCGTTTTGAAATTTGAAATCGGTTGAAAAATTGCTGAGTTAGAAATGGTTGGAAGCGGAAAGTCACCAAATAACGGTTTTTTTTTACCATAAATTTAAAATTTGGGGGTGTAACAAAATTTTCAAACACGGTTTCGTGTTGTACTCGACCAGACCTACAACTTGCACTAGGTCATTTGAAATGCTTATTAAATGTTTTTTAATTTTGAAGCACCTGGTTACTTTACCTCTCACTGTGGGCTTTAATCAACTTTTAATAAAAGTGTGAGTTACAATAGAAACTTTGATTGGGGATTGTTAAGGATGTAAGTTAGAGTCGATATATGCTAAAATAAAAAAAAATCCTTAGAGCTTTTTTTTAATTTCATATTTACTGTTTTTTAATGATATGACATATGTACATATGTATGCATAACATACCGACGAAATTTAAAAAACATCCGATTTTGTTCAAATTTTTATACGTCAAATAACCTTAATAGATGGCACCACAGCCCAGACCTCTAGGGGGTCGATGTCCTGATAAATAGTATATTTTAGTCTGAAAATAGCCGATCTTAGCCCGTTTTAAACATTTTAGTTCTAAGTGTCGGCAAATCCAAATTAAAAGTTGTGAATATGATTTTTTTTTGTTTATTATGTCATCTTATATGCTTTAAACATAAATGTAAGCTCCATGGCCTTAAGACTTAGTTTTGCGACCCGATTAAGTGAAATAGGTCTGAGAAAATGATGCCCTAAGTCGTAGTCTTATTCATAATACTAACAAATACCTACGGAGCTAATATTTGGGCTGTAGGACAAACTTTTAAAGTCCTTTGATGTGGAAAAATTTGAGCACAATTGAATGATTTTTAAATTGCATGAGTACGTTATACATATTTATTGCTAAATAATATTACTAAAAAACAGTAAAAATGGAATTTAAAAAAAAAAAGCTCTTAAGAATTTTTTTCTTTTTGATGTATTTCAACTATAATTAACATCCACAATAGTTTTTGTTGTACCTCAACTTGTCATTTAAAGTTGGTTAAAGCCCACCGTGGTCTACTATTTATAAAGTTAGGAAATTATGTGTTGTTTGTAAGAATTGCTCCAAAATAAATTTCTTAAACACCCGGTAACTAATAAGATGCTTAAAATTGACTCTGTGCATACATTTTTTAATTCAAATTGAACGTGGATACAGAAACCGGACCACCCTAATGTCTAAGGAAAGTCTAACATATCCTATATTGTCTTTCTTATAATATATGCATTTAGTTTTCGGTGTCAAAATATTTGCATTTAATAAAATCAGGGACGTGAACCGGTTTTGAACCGAACCGGTTCTGAACCGGAAAACCGCGTTTTTTACAAATTAAGTGAACCATTAACCGAACCGAAATTTTCCACAAATGTTTGATCCGAACCGAAAACCGAACCATTTTTTATAAAGGTTCGAGGGTTCATTCTGACCAATTTTCAATATACAAATTTTCCCCACTTTTTTATTTTTTCTTTTGTTAAATATGGATATTGATGAAATTTACAAAGAACTAGGGAAGCATGAGACAGAGGTCACAGATAAAATCAAATCGTTTGATAATACAAGTCGGCTTTCAAATAATGTTGATGTTTTGAACTTTTGGAATAACTTCCCTGACAAAGAATTATCTGAATTAGCTCAAATTCTTTTTGGTGTTCCAGCAACCCAAGTTTAGGTAGAGAGGGCATTTTCTACCCTGAAATGTATTCTCGGAGACCTGCGGGGAAATATTGACAAGGACTTGTTAGAAGATATTCTTCGCATCAATCTCAACTGATTATTGTAAGTAAAATATTTTATCAAATAAGAATTTTTTACTACCTACTTATAGCAAGTGATATAAATTATGTCTTCATATCGTCACCTCAGGTTGTAATAGTCCTATCAGCAAAAACATGAAACTGAGCAAACAGCGTTTTAAAGTTATTTATTCTGCGATTTGTTATCTAAGGATTATTAATATTTTTTTTATTATTTTGCCTCTCTATAATTACCTATACGGTATTTGAAAAAAATTTATTGAAACTTACCTTTGATTTTTCTGTAATTAAAATTATCCGGATTTGTATGAGTTACGACATTTGCATTCTGAAACTCCTTTAAAGGGCATATTACGTTTGATCCAAAACACACAAAAATAATTCTTTTTTTTTATTCGTGGACATGTTTGATGGGGGCATAGGAAAACGGGTATGTAGAAAAATCTATTCTTAAGTGTTTTAGCTGAACCGTTACGTCACGTGTAGTGCTAACGTTCACGGCATGCTCATTCTAGTGTTATATTTTATACCAAAAATTCTAAACTACTGAGCTGATTTTGACAACCAAAATATCGTTGCTTTCATATTACCAAGAAGAGTATAATAAAGCTATTAGTAGTTCAAAAATCTGTTCACAGAGGGCGCTGTATGCAAAAATTAAAATATAATAATTTTATAAGTCATATAATTGAATAAGTCATCAATTGGTGGAATTTTTTTTTTTTTTTTCATCAAATGAGGCCTAAACAGATATAAGAAAGTACCATTCGTACTTCAAAATCCATTTTCGGCCTTTTTGCAACGATTGGTGCCAGACATTTTTTGTCTTGAAACGAGGCCAAATTACCGCCGGGGATACCTTTTCCTCTCTCTTACAAAAGTCCATTCTCACTTTTGACCTGAGAGCGATTGTATACTATTTAATGTGACTTCAAAAAAAGCAGTTAGGACATTTGCACTACGAGATTTTATTTTGAAAGCTGCAGTTAGGACATAAAGCATACTGAGATCTTTGGAACGGGAAGAGGTAGCTAAATTTCGATAACACCAAACGAAAGAGTGTATTTTCTTAAGTAAGTTGGTGTGTTAAAAAAATTTTGTCAAAAAATGCGATGGGACACCTACACTCTGAGGTGACGATATGTATATATGCACATCGGTCATTCTTTTAATAACTGCACACTTTGTTTTTTTTGACGTTTTTGAACATTTTTTGAAACGAAATATCTCAAAAACTATAGTATATAGGACAAAAAATCATTTAATCATATTTGTTAAGAACGACCTTAAAAGAAAGTTAAAAAAATTTAAATAAATTTGTTATAACAATTTTTCCAATATAACATACTTTTTTTTGTTTTGAGTTTTTTATATGTTATTCCTCAATCAATCCTAAGAATGCATGTGCTTTCATATTGAAATTCCTGCCATAACTTTGGAAACTACGAATTTTTTACAGATGACGCTCACCATGATTTTTCAACATAAAATTCGACACAAAATTTTTGTTTTTTTTTTTTGTAATGGTATTTTTAATCAATCCTAAGAATATATCTGCATTCAAATATGAGTTTATAAGTATAAAGGCGCGCATCAGTTTTATTGTATGAATTGTATGCTATTTTCCAAAGTTATGGCGGGAATTTCGATTTGAATGCAGATACATTCTTAGAATTGATTGATTTTAATTAAAAAATTAGTGTTTCTTAACAAATATGATAAAAAGATTTTTTATCCTATCTACTATAGTTTTTGAGATATTTCGTTTCAAAAATGTTCAAAAACGTCAAAAAAAAAACAAAGTGTGCAGTTCTAAAAAGAATGACCGATATATACATATATATATGTTTCTTTATTCTTTTGGATTGTTACTGAGTAAAAATAAAATAAGTCTACATAGACCTTTTTTAATTCCCGAACCGTTGAACCGAACCGAAACCCCGGTTCAAAGCAAAAAAAACCGTTTTGAAGAACTAATCCAAAAGTGAACAAACGGTTCGAACCGCTGAACCGAACCGACCAAATTTTTCAAACGGTTCATGTCCCTGAATAAAATATCAAAACATATCTGTGGCAACAAGGAATTACAGCTAAAGTCGAAGCGCGCTTTTCATTTATTTAAATCAGTGTAAGCCAAACCTACACAAACGCATTTTACCAACGCAACGCAAGCGCTCAATGTGCGCATGAACTACACAAGGAGAAATTAGGAAAGGACATAAAAAGCTTTGAAGGCGTAACCTTATTTTCTATATTTTTTATATATTATATTATACATTGTGGTTAATTTTTCTCATTAACCGAACAAAAAAATTTTAGCTCTCAATCTAATTTAAGCATTTTCTTTAATGATTTATTTTTACCATGTACATACAAAAAAAGAAGAGCCGAGTGACGTGTTGTTGCTTGTATGAGTTCTCGTGGCATAATGAATATGTATACATACCAGGGATGATATTTGGGGGCTTTTAGGGCTTTTTTGAGCCCTTTTGATTTTCAGAAGCCCCGTGGCCCTTTTTATTCATTTTTGGCCCTATTGCAAAATTCTACCGAAAAATAATCACAATTTTTTATTTTTCAAAGGAAAGCTTTCAAAGCGCACCCTTAAGTAATACGATGGCTTTCGCCTTTTTAAACTTCAAATTGAAATTATTGCAAGTCAAAAACCAGAGATTTTTTTATATGAAAAAAGTTTTATTTGATTTATAACACTGGTCAATACTAGTTTTGGTGCCGAGAAGCTGTACCTTCATTTTAACTAAGGACCTTATATTGAATACATTATAAGCAAAAATTTTGATATTCTACGTGTAGATTTCTAGATTTTGCCTTGTAAAAAAAAAGTTTACATGAAAAACAACTTACATTATTTAAATATAAACTTTCTTTTTTGCGACTTTCGCGAATGAAGTGTAGTAGGGACTATCACGTTGCATCCCCCAGATGGCTGATCATATGGCGATCCCATTGGGCCTGGTATCTTTCTTCCATAGTTTTTAGGTCCTGGTGAAACCGCTCCCTTTGTTCGTCGCTATAGGATCCAAGATATTCTGGGAATTGGGGAAGATGACTGTGAAGGTAATGCACTTTGATGGACATATTACATCCTAAGATATTTAAGTGCTCTAGCATGTCACTTACAATTTCAGAGCAGTTATTTGACCTGTAATTTCCGAGAAAGTTTTGAGTAACTTCAACAAACGACTTTAATCTAAAAGTCAGAACCTCTGCAGGTTCTTTAGAAAGTTCAAGATCCCTTTTCAAATCATTTAATTCTTCTTAGGTAAAAGGTTTTGACTCTGTATATGGTATTCCTTCGAAATCGCTATCGCTACTCACTTCATTAATGACTTCTTCAAATGATGATTCACGAATGGAACAAAATGCTGGAACATGATTTTCATCTGAATGTGGTAAGGGTCTTCTAGCAGAATCTAAGTCTGGATAAATCATTATTTTACCGTTTACACCACGCAAATTATTTCAGCAGAAGTAACAGTCATCGAAGAGATTTTTTTGTTTTTTCCATTGCATAGGCATTCCGAACCTCATATGGTTTCTTTTACCACTAATACACTGTCTCAAGTGTTCATAGCACATTTTACCCACAATTTTCGACTTAAAGTAAGCAAAATAAGCACTTTTTATAAAATCTGTTACAGGTTTTCTGAAGTTCTTCACTGTGTTTTCACCACAAAAGTAACAAAACACATTTGGATCATTGAGACAACTTCTTAGCGATGAAGGCATGATGTAAAAATTAATTTATTTATAGAAATCTGTCGATTACAGTGAATATTCAAAATTGACGGTTAATCACAAATGACACGTAGGAAAAAAAATTATAAATATTTTTAATGTTGCCAGTACATACTTAATAGAAAAACAAACTACATATATCTCGGCACCAACATTTTTTTTTCGATTTGTTGACCTGAGTAATAGGTTAAATTTGATGTGCTAAATCTGCAAATCAGGACTGTCCCAGAAAAAACTTGCGGTTTGTTTTTCAGTTATAAAAAAGACTCAATAAACTTTTTGGTCTTTTTTCTTTTTTTTTTATAAAAATTTCTTAACTTATATTACATTTTGTACAGGTGTTTCATCGACAGTACGGAGAGATTTTTTCCACTTAAGTCTAAAGTCTTGTAAGTTTTTTGTAGTTTTACCACTCTTTCAAAGATCTCTTTTCATTTGAGCCCAATATCCCTCAATTGGGCGAAGCTCTGGGCAGTTGGGCGGATTTGTTTTTTTTTTGGTAGAAATTTGATGTTTTTACTTTAATACCACTCCATCGTAGCTTTAGACCAGCGGTGGGCACAAAAATATAACCAAAGAGGAAAACAACAACATCAAGCAACAACAAACGAAATTTTAAAGTTTTTTTTACTTTCATTTCCAAAATTGCCATTAGCACAAAAAAAACAAATTACACTACAAACAAAAACAATTGCTACATTCGTCAAGACACAATGCGGCGCCGTCATTTATGCCTTTGTGTTTTGTTTTTGTTTTCATTTGAATTCAAGTCAACGCTGTGCCTCGATTGAAACTCTGCGAATTTTGTGCCTCGATAGCGTTGAAATTCTGCGAATTTTGTGCTTCGATAGCGTTGAAGTTCTGGGAAATTTTTTTCGCTTGGTTGTGCGTCGAATAACGGTTAGAGCAATGTGAGGAAATTGAGGCACTAAGTGCCCTTCCCTGCTTTAGACTAATGAGAGGTTGCTAAATCGGGCCAGAATATCACTGTACCCTCATGTGCACGAATAAATGGAAGAACACGTTTTTCGAGCCACTCGTCTGTATAAATTTTTTAATTGATTGTGCCTTGCGTAACAAAGAATCTTCTTCTCAGGCCACAGGCACCTATGACCTGCCAAACCATATATTGCTTCGAAAATTTCGAAATTTTTTTTCTATTTGAATTTACTAGGCATATGCCTCTTTTTCGGTGACGTATAATATTTGTGCCCAGGTACCGGCTTAAAATCTGCTTTGACGTAACTTCCGTCGTTCATAACGCAGCAATCAAATTTAGCGAGACACCTTTCATACAATTTTCGGGCTCGTATCTGAGCCATCAACTGCTTTTCATCAGAACGGTCTGGAGCTTTTTGAGCTCTATATGTCTTCAGCTTACTTTTTTCCTTTATCCTTTGTACAGTAGACTTTGATATACTTGCTCTAGCCGCCATATCTCGCACTGAGGTGCTGGGAATCTGCTTAAAAATACCCTTTGCCTTCGCCACTACCCTTGAGGTAGAAAATTCTGGTTTTCTGCCAGAACCTTTTTTTTCGTGAAACAGATAGATTTTTCTTGTTATTAGAAATAGCCGTCAAAACAGTTCTATTTGATGCATAAACTATTTTTGCTAAAGCTGAATATTATGATTCTGAATTTTGCAGGTATGTGTACAAAATGAGTTCGCGGACTTTTTGTTGCTTGCTCGACATCTTTGTCGTTAAAAGTGCTATCACCAAGTGTTATACATCGTATTAAACGTTACTTTATATAGAACAAATATTGTGACCTATAAGATTATCAGGTAGAGTATAATCAAACAAAATAAAACCGCAAGCTTTTTCTTATATCGTTTGTTTTTGCATTTCCTTTTGAAAAAGTTTCTAAAAATCGATCTTACCATAGTTAGTTCTTTAATATATCGCTCATTTTCTTCAATAACGTCATATTTCGAAAAACCAGATATTTCAGGGCAAGCATTTTTACTGAATTTTTACGTTTTTGGGTTATAACGTTATTGAACATTTTCTTCTATTTACAAAAAAATCTTAAACGCTTAAATGTAAAATTTATGTTTACAGTTAAATATAAACAACAAAATAAATTTTATAAAAAGGAAAAATTTGGTTACAATATAAATGGTTATACATATACGATTTGATTTACAGAAGCCCTATTTATGTCAAAAAAGCCCTATTTTAATTCAAATTTTGGCCCTTTTACAAATATGCCAATATCATCCCTGATACATACACCCATTCTCCGCCCGCGAGCACGTTTTGGCTTACACTGATTAAAATACACTATTTATACACGCGGCCAGTTATCTTTGTGGTCAGAAGCATGTAAGGAATGAAAATCGAGTGAAATTGGGTAAAAAAGATACCCAGAATCTAATGATTGAAGTAGCACTACAAAAAAAAAAAAAAACAAATTTACTAGCACTTAAAGTCACTTAAAACACCAAAAAGATATATTTCCTTTCGAAAAATATATTTATTTAATACATAGCATATGGTCACCTTAAACAAATACGGGTATACTGGCACATTACGAAAAAAAAACAATGGCGCTGCCAGTGCCAAATTGCACTTTTGCAGAATTAACAGCGCGAAACTTATGGCAGTCAGATACCCAAACCATAAAAATCCAACATACAGACAGCGTTTAAGAGAAAAAAAGCAATACTGGTGATAAGACACAGCAGCAGCAAGTGCTGCCAATGTTTAGTGTTCCTTTGGAAACCGAAAAATTTTAAGAATTAGAACTGACGAAAGAAAAAAAAGTGCAGTAGTTCAAGAACTACAGTAAATGGCTTGTTAGAACTTTTTAAAATTTTACTGCATTTAGATTTAAAGTTGCTACATTTAGTAAGAGCAAAATTACAGCACAAGGATATAAAGATATTAAAACTGTCGCTTTTCCAAAATTATGGTGCGTTTTATTTTAAAACTGCACTCAAAATATCAATTTAATCCCATAAATCCTTGTGCAATAAACTAAATCGGTTTCTATCTTTTTTATGGCAAGTTATCGTTATTTTTCCTGTCTTTTTTTTTCATTTCTGAAAATCCTTTAGTCTTTCGTTCGCACGTTTTATAGTCTTATTTTCTTGCCTTCCTGCTTGTCTTTGTCTCAAGCAGTCGCATAAATATTTTAATCCCATAAAAAACTTGAAAAAAAAATGTCAGCGAAAGTTCTTCCTTGCACTTCTTACAAGAATTATTGCACATTTCTTGTGGCCTTTACTGCAAAGCCACAGCAAACTCTTTCGACATGCGGCACAGTTTAAAGGAATTTTTTTTGTAAAATCTTATGTAAAAAAGCTGGACATCAATATTCTTGAACGCCTTTAAATGTTTGGAATCCCAACGCAATATATGAAGGAAAATACACACGTCATTGGCAATTTTTTAGTATTTCTCGTTCGACTCTTGCTAGTAAAAAGTTAGAAAATTTATTTTTTTCGAAGTTTTTCTTGGCTTTAATTTGAATTGTTTTTACTCTACATTTGAACAGAAATTTTTTTCTTTGGCTGTCAAGCAAAGCTTTGTAATAAAATGCAAATAAACAGATAGAGACCTATAAAAATAAACGAAGAAGATGAGCTGAAATTGCATACGAAGGACAAGATAAAAAATACTATAGAATGTACAAACTATGTATGTATATGTTACCGGTTAATCTAGTATTTCCTAGGCCAAACTAGTTACTCTGAAGTGTGTTAGGATGAATCGGTTTTGCGTGGGAAGATTTTAATATGTTAGAATTAGTGAGGGGCCTTCAACCGCTACTCAGAGTTTGAAATCTGCAATAAGTCCGATACCGGCCTAGTGGCTTCGTTTAGCTGCGATTCACTATATGTATGATTCACGGTATGTTAGTGAAGCCAATATTCCACAAAGCATAGTGAACCGCGGCCTATCGGAGTATATAAGTTCTGAGTCGCGGCCGAAGGCCGCCTACTTATTGTAACATACTATAATTTCAAGAAAATCGGAACCCTTATACCAAATAATTACCCTAGTACATATCTAAGTAGTTTGGCGTAGAAAAAAACTAGTATAGTATATCCAAAAAATTAGTTCGGCTGGCAGCATATAAAATCAAAGCAAATATTTTTAATCGCCGAAGAGTCATGTTTCAATCACACCAAGGCCATTATTTAACCGCGCAAGAACCCATATTCTGATGCCAAGCGATAGTTAGTTCAGAAGAAACTGTCCCGAAAACAGTTCGCCAAACCAAAGCGCGAAGGAGTTTCGGAGTTATTATTTCAGTCCAACCCGGTAACTTGCGTCGAATTTTTATTAGCACAGGCCGACATTTTTCATACCCTGAGACAATATTATATGTTTTCCAAGGTTTCCATTGCACTGAATTTGAATATGACCTCGGAATATCAAAGCTGGTTGTCAAGATATCCCAACCTAAAAGTGCTAAAAAAAAGTTTTTTCGATATATTTGAAGAATATACCATATGGTATTATTCAATGAACTAACTTTTCTCTACAAAACTTGTTACGTCAACTTGAGATCGGATTCGGCATGTAGAATGAAATTTCATCTTATTTTATTGGCCTGTGTAATTTTTTGTTTGTGTAACGTTTTAATTTATAATCAATTATTAATTACTCAACTGCACTTAACAATACCATGAAAACAGCCCAGCATTTCAATATTGACATCGTTCTTTGCCTCGAACCATGCTCGTATGTATATTCACATTTGTACAATGCAAATGACAAAAAATTTATATCGAATCATATTGCATTAAAATTTATAATCTACAAATTTCACCCATCTAGAACTATAAAATACAACGCCTATAAGAAGGAATCAAATAATCTCGCCAAATAGTCGCACGGATGATTAAAAACTAATTTTCGTTGAGTTATTCTATTATTTGGCTTAAGGGTTTAAGTTGCAAAACTTTTGGCAGTTTATTGAAAATGAAATAAAGCCTTTTTACCCAAAAGCTAAATAAAAAACAAAACACCAAAACTAATAGCAGTATTTTCTTTGGCCAGATCAAAACTAAATGCCCTACACTGTGCGGTATAGGCACGGATATTTCCAATGTGTAAGAACCTAGTTTTTCTTCCCTTATCATAATTAAATTGTTGGGTCTTTGTTTTTGCTTAAAATGTACCACGCCCACTAGCCCAAACTCGTCAGCAATTTTGTTCGAAAGTAAGCTTGTACCATCAAATGTTGCCACATTTGGGTAGTATTTACATCAATAGCTTTGTGGCAGTTTTGTTTTTGTTTTTTTTTTTGCTTTGTTATCTGGGCTCGGAAATAATCCGCTGAATTCAATACAACATTAAGCGGGTTAAGCCTGCATATTCTATTCTGAATTTGTAACGTCATTTTTATGCGTTGCAAACAGATGGACAAAATAAATATAACTGGCGTGTAGGGTACAACAAATTAGGTAAGAGAACATCGGGCAAATAAGAAAATATGCTACAGAGATTCTAAAAAAAAATCTACGCTCTCACAAACAGAGCAATAGCAAATTCTTTGGCATCACTCGTTGGTATCATCACCATCAACATTGCCTTCTTGCCCTTCTCATATTACAAGTTGCACTCTATGAATCGACTATGCTTTAAAACTCCCTCGTTTTGATTGCTCTGGAATTTTTAATATTCCTTTAAATTAAGTACTTGAATTCTTTGAATTCCTACAGCACTTAAAATGCATAGTTACTCTTGCAGCGGCATAATTTCTGCGGAGCTTGATAAGAGTTCTTAAAGATTTATAAACTCAATCAATACCTTAACTAGCCAAAAATAATTTCATAATAAGTTAAGAAGTTAGAAATTTGAAATCGGAAATTGAAAATAATGAAGCTATATTTTTACCGCCTATTGAATATAAGAATGTTGTTTTGATCCATAATGGCCCAGATCTCTCAGGAAACGTTATTTATCATTTCAGCATTGCAACCAGAATGACTCAAATTCCTGACAGTAGATTACAATTCGCGCAAAACAACAAATAAATTGTAAATTCACGTGCTTTGAAATGTTTGACAGCACGCGGACTTTGAAGTATGCTTAAGTTTTCCACTAATTGTAAGTTGTACTTCGAAATCCGTGTGACTTATCTGAAAATCTTCAGTTTCAGATAGAACGGTAATTTCAAAATAACACTCTTAAAGAATAAGATTTGACTTATGAAAAACACAAAAGCCCTATTAAAGAAATATCTCTACTAAGTATATCCCAAGATTCCCTAATAGGGCTTTTGTGTTTTTCATAAGTCAAATTTCCTGCCTTAACCCATTTTCTGCCGGTGTGCGATTAATCGAACGTGAAATTTGTTTACTTTCAATAATTTTTTACAATATGAAGGTAAATGAAATTCGCAAAGCAGTTAGTATCATATTTTACTTTGGTCTTTTAGCTATTCAAAAATAATATTTACCGCCCCCATCCCCACCCATAGTTCTAGATAGAAAAGCCGGTGGAAAGGCCGATAAAAAGGACGATAGACCTTTTTTGTAAATTATATTAAAAATATGTATAATATTAAGAATATATTACACTACTCAACAAAATTAACTTTTTTTTTTGTTGCCCTGTATGTCTCTGCGGATTTCTATAGTTTCAAGCTCACAGTTTACGAATATATTCATGAAAGTGCTAGATTGGCTCTAGTTTTTATGATATTGAGGTATTTATCTCTCATATATAAAAATCTCGTGTCACAGTGTTTGTTACCAAACTCCTCCGAAACGGCTTCACTGATTTTTATGAAATTTTGTGTGTATATTTGGTAGGTTTAGGAATAGCTTACAGGCTATAAAAATTTTATTTAGGGTGCATATTAAGGGTGGCCCTCATACAAAATTATTTTTAAAATAGCATTTTCCCAAAGACCACTACATCGTTTCACATGGAATTTACACCACGTGTCGTTTATACAGGGTGTTTTTTTTAGAGGTATAGAGCTTCGAATTGAAATAAAACACAAGAAAATCGTTTTAATGTCCATCAATTTGGCTTTATTGGAAGAATAATTTTATGCCATTAATGTTTAAATATGATTTCGGGCATGTGGCCGCCGCGGCTGGCTCGAATAAAGCCAATTCTACAGGTCCAATTTTGAACCACTTTTTCGAGCATATGGGGCCGTATGTCGGCAATAACGCCACGAATGTTGGCTTCCAAGTCCCCTAACGTTTCTGGTTTGTTGGCGTAGACGAGCGACTTCACATATCCCCAAAGAAAATAATCCAATGGTGTCAAATCACACGATCTTGGTGGCCAATTGACAGGTCCATTCCGCGAAATTATGCGCTCATCGAATGTTTCCTTCAATAAATTGATTGTGACGTGCGCTGTGTGGCATGTAGCGCCGTCTTGTTGAAACCACAACTCATCCACATTCATGCCATCCAATTCGGGAACAAAATAGTCGGTTATCATGGCTCTATACCGGTTTCCATTAACGGTAACTGACTCTCCAGCATTATTTCGGAAGAAGTATGGCCCAATGACTCCACCAGCCCATAGAGCACACCAAACAGTCAGTTTTTGTGGATGTAATGGCGTCTCAAGGGTCTAATGTGGATTCTCTTCACTCCAAATGCGACAATTTTGCTTGTTGACGTAGCCATTCAACCAAAAATGAGCCTCATCACTGAACAAAATTTTGCGATGAAAATCAGCATCGAGATCAATCTCATTTTCGGCCCATACACCAAAATCACGACGCATTGCATGGTCTCGCGGCTTTAATTCTTGCACAAGCTGGATCTTGTAAGGTCGCAAGCCAAGATCTTTGCGCAAAATCTTCCATAAAGTTGATGGACAAAGCTCCAATTGCTGTGCACGGTGGCGAATCGATTCATTCGGGTCCTCTTCAACATTTTGCTCTACAGCGGCAATTGTTTCTTCGGTGCGCACTGTTCGACGTCTCTGCGGATGCGTATTATCACATAGAGTAAACGTAGTGCGAAAACGACCCATGGTTAACCGAATTAATTGCTCTGATGGACGATTATGTCGACCATAAAATGGACGGAGCTTGCGGTAAACTTCGCGAACTGAACAATTATTTTCGAAATAAATTTGCACGATTTGCAAGCGTTGTTCTTTTGTCAACCTGTTCATGATGAAATGGCAAACCAAACTGAACATAAATGACATTAGAGTTGCCAGATTTGACCATAAAATGCCAGTTTTATCTCTATTCGAAAAACAAACCTCTAAAAAAAACACCCGTTATTATAAAAAACATGTGGTGTAACTTCCATGTGAATCGATTAACCTGTCTTCGTAAAAATGCTATTTTAAAAATATTTTTGTATGAGGGACACCCTAAATATGCACACTAAATAAAAGTTTTATAGACTCAACTATGTCTCTAAATATAAAAGACACGGGGTGTAAATTCCATGTGAATCGATGAAGTGGTCTTTGTGAAAATGCTATCTTAAAAATATTTTTGTATGAGGGCCACCCTAAATATGTTCCCTAAATAAAATTTTTATAGCCTACGAGCTATCCTCGGACCTACCAAATATACAGACAAAATTTCGTAAAAATCAGTCAAACCGTTTCGGAGGAGTTCGGTAACAAACACTGTGACACGAGATTTTTATATATGAGAGATAAATACCTCAATATCATAAAAACTAGAGCCAACCCAGTACTTTCATGAATATATTCGTAAACTGTGAGCTTGAAACTATAGAAATCCGCAGAGACATCCAGGGCAACAAAACCACTGTTGACTAGTGTTATTAAAAAAAAAAAAAAATGATGATGTGCTCTTTTCGATTTTCAACTTTGCCACATCGTATTGTTGTCGCTCGCGGCGCCATATTGCAAAAATGGCCTCTTAAAGCATTTTTTAGGCAATATCTCCTTTCTAGAGCGAATTGCCTACAATATATATTACAAAATTTTTTTGCGTAAAATCAATAGTTTTGGCGTAAGAGCGCCGCAAAGTGAACTTCCACGCGCGTTTTGGCCAAAACATTCATTTCCGTACCACTTTGAGGTAGAGAAAGCGGCTTGAGTAAACGTTTGATGAAATCGAGAATGAAGGGAATTGCGATAAAACTGATGGTCCCATTGCAGATGATGTGGAAGAAATTTCTGTCTGTGACGTTTCAATAGGTACTAAAGACAATGTACTCGCAACACCTGGTCCATCAAGAACAGCGAAGCGAAGGAGAATGCACTCAACTTTGGAATAGTGAATTAAATGTGGATTAGGCCTACTGGGGATACCAAGGTAAGAAAACGCGCCTCTTACTCTCTTCCTTATGGTGGTTTTGGCCAAAACGCGTGTGGAAGTATACTTTGCGGCGCTCGTACTCCAGAACTATTGATTTTACGACAAAATGGTCGTGACATAAATTGTAGGAAATTTCCTCTAGTTTAATTTTGTGTCGAAATGTTTTATCGTGTCAAAAAAAGAGATCAAAAAACTGCTTTTAGACGCCATTTTTGCAATATGGCGGCGCAAGCGGCAACAATACGAGGTGTCAAAGTTGAAATTCGAATAGAGCAGATCGAAATCTATAACATTACTCAAAACTCAAAACTACCGGAAAACTTTCAAGGTAAAACTACCAAATGATTGTACCATAGTGAAATTGTAAAAAATAATAAGCATTTGCTTAGCAATCGAAACATGCAGAAAAATAAAAAAAAAATGTTTTCATTGAAAACTTTGAACTAGTGGTTGCTAGCCACATTTCTCTCACACCCAAATTGCTGGTTTGCCAAAGCCTTTCAACTGGTATCGACGTAAACTGTGCGGTCTCTGAGGCTCCAGGTCAGTATCTACTTCGATTCCATATTCATCATCGGCCAACAAAAGGGACTCAGTGACAAACAACTTGGATTGTTTCTGTCTTCTCTTTTTTATACTTTGCGTTTAAACGACGTACGTTCTTTCCACGGATGTTGACTAAATATTTTCGAATGGCATAGTCGTACAGATCACCACCGCTTATCCTCTTGTTATAGCTGCGAAACATAACAGGCTGATCCACGTTGACAAATGGGCCTTTTCTTAGAAGATTCAGTTGCTTTTTTCCAACGCTGAATATGGTGGATTGGCAGAATCTGATCGTATTTTGTAGCAATGGTGACCTTCATATAATTTTGACAGCGACAACGAATGATCTGGTCCTTAGAGTCGCACATATAATAGCGTGCGCAACGAGATACTTATATTCTTCTCGGTCTTCAGCAGCTACACGATTACAGCGAACAGTTCCAGTGGCACATAATCCCTTTTCTGACAGCATGATGATAACATGTGATGAAGTTGTCCAAAAATACTACATGACGCATGAGGGCTTCGACGTTGCTGAGAAAGTGGAGAATAATATCAGCTCCAACAAAAATTTCTGTGTAGAAAAGGATGAACAAGAACAAATAGCCGGTTGACGAATGGAGGCACTAAAGCTTATACAGTAATCCCCGCTTAATTAAACATTCCAAAATGTTCGCACTTTTGCTCAATTAACCGGGAAATTCAATTAACAAAATCCCGCTTAATTACACTAAAATCTAATCAAAGAAATCCCGCTTAGTTGCACTATTGTTCAATAAGAAAAATACTACTTAATTTAACTTTTGTTTAGTTAATCAAAACAGCTACATACTTCCATGGGTAAAAAAAAAACTATTTATGTTCGTCAAAAAAAAAAATAAAATATCAGTTCTTAACATAAAAGAAAATAAATTTAAAAATATAATATGAAAAACAAATGTTGCTATTTTCTGCTACTCTTAGTGTGGTAATAATTTTCAAGCTCATGCTTTGGCAGTAAATGTGAAATATTTTCAATTAACAAAATAAATAATAGATATTGACATCAAAAATAAAATAAAGTTGAATTTGAAAATTGAAAAATTATAAGTGTGTTTATGACGCTTTTTTTTAGAAGTTGTAACTTTTTCCCGTAGAATTTTTTTGCTTATTCTCACAAATTGCGGGTTTCTGCTCCAAAAGTTACGGAACAGAACTGTCTTCATTGAGAAAATGCAGCTACTAAGCTTCAATCGGAGTTAGAAGCTTTTTCGCTGGAATGGGCTCATTAGAAACTTCTTCCCCTTCTAAATATGATTGATCCGAGGTCAAATCTGCTATAACGGTCTCTGCAATTTCCTAATCGGTTTCCCCTGAATAAATATTTTGCACAATGACGGCCGAAATAAGCCACCATCTGCTCGTCTATGGACGAAAACCCTGCCCAAAACCAAACAAATTTAAAGATATGATAAGCACGCACAAAACACCTCTAATCTTGTGAAAACACAATCGAAATGGGAGTGTCGCTGTCACTTGGAGGGAAAATTTGACATTTCGTATTTGTAAGGGACCTTATGGTATGGGATAAGCGCCAAGGTTCGATTAATCAAACATTTGATTTTTTAACATAACGGAAAAACGGGTCAGGGTAACAGTTTTTTTTGATGACGGATTTGGAATCATTACTGTAGAGATATACTTTGTATCAAAAAATTCAATAATTTTTGCAGCGCGGTAGAATATGGGTTAAGGAGTAGTCTCAATGCATATGTATTTAGAATTGAGATATGTACGTTAAACTTAAATTAGCAAGGTTTTATCCTTTATTCGGCAATGAGCTTGGAGAATAAATTTCAGCAGCTTGGATTGGTGGTTAACATTGCAAAACTTCTTCAGTTAAAAATCAATAATCAGATCGAATTTCGAGCTGCAACTCAGTATAATGAGTTTTAAGCAAACAAATGTCAAGACAAAACAAAAAGGAGAAGAGGAAAATACATTTCCTCCACTTTTCCGCTCTTGTCCATGTGGGCAAACAAATAAATTGTGAAACTTGTGTGTGTCATTTGACGCATTGCCATGGTCTTGATAGCGTTGCGAAAGCAACAGCAACAACAGTAACATATCCCCACCAGATGTGATATATTTTCTGGGAACTCATCCTCACAGAGATTGGTTTTTTTTAGTCGCATCTATTATTATACACCAAGTAAATTTATTTTTCTCCGGTACAATTGCAGCTACAAGAATTCCAAAAAAGAAGAATTTCGCGTACAAAAAAAGTACTTTGTGTACAAAAAAAGTACTTTGCCATGATGTTGCATTCTTCACGATCCGATTTCTGTTGCAACACTGACAACTGCACAATGCCACACTACAAGTATTATTCTTAATATGCCGTTGAAACTTGACGGTGTTGCACAGGAAGAGTTCACTGATAGCTTTAAAGTGTTTCAGGTCGACATATGAAAATGCGCTAAATGTACTGAAAATTGGTCCATTGTAACGAATATACTGACGCATGTTTTTCAGAAAGCAAATGTTCTGAAAAATACAAATGTACCGAAAATGCCATCACTGATATATGTACATTAGGGTGATTCAAATTTTTTTTTTTTGGTTTTTTTTAAGGTGCTGTTGCTTAAAAAGTAAGTTTATGATATAAAGAAAAAGTTCACGAAATTTCAGCTCTGTAACTCAATTTTATAAGGTGGCGCCGGAGCCTGTTAGTTTTACATGTAAATTGTATGGAAAAATTATTTTTTACAAAAAAGGTATCTAAATGAATAGGTGATTAGTGTTGTTGAGCTGAAAAGGGTCGTTTTTCGACGTAATTTTTTACGCTGAATCCGAATCTGGCCTCAGAATTGACCCATCATGTCGGAATTCTGAAATATTTGAGGTTAATTACCTGAAACATGATGTTTTTTGTCTACTTTCGAGGTCATGTATAGGATTCAAAGAAAGTTGATCAGCTTGTTTTTAACAAAAGCATCATTTAGTACCATCCTTGCCCTTTAAAATGAGCTTTCAAGTGGTGATCTGTGATGTTTCCTTGCAAAGTTATAGCCATTTTAAAGTGACATTAATTGGATCCCCTACAAAGGGTTGCAACCCAACAATATTAACCAACGGGTTTCAAATTCATGTCACCTTGAAATGGCTGCAACTTTGCAAGGAAACATCACAGATCACCACTTGAAAGCTCATTTTAAAGGGCAAGGATGGTACTAAATGATGCTTTTGTTAAAAACAAGCTGATCAACTTTCTTTGAATCCTATACATGACCTCGAAAGTAGACAAAAAACATCATGTTTCAGGTAATTAACCTCAAATATTTCAGAATTCCGACATGATGGGTCAATTCTGAGGCCAGATAGGATGCACCGGTTACTGTTAAAATGAAATAAGCACATCCGAAACACCTCTTAGGATTGATTTTAATCAAAAAAAAACTTTTATCTAAGACTTTTACAATGAACTTCAATTTTCGACTTTTAAAAAAAAACGTCAAAAAAGCTTTTTGGATGTGAGTTTTATAAATAAAAGTTAAAAAAAAAATGTTATTAATAAAGCATGTTAAGGTTGCTTAAGCGGGGAAAAGGGTCGGTGAGATAAAAAAGGCGAATTTTTGTGATTGTTTTTTCACAGTACCTTCTTTATTAAAATTTATTACATTGTTAAGCATCATTTCAAGAATATTCTGCTAAATTTTCATTAAAAAATATGCCAGTGGTAGTGAGAACTACGAAACTTAAATAAAAGTCAACTTGCGGTAGGCAGGATAACTCATGACTGCTTCATCTGAAATCAAAATACCTAAAAGATTTTTTTAGTATATGGGCAATTCTCTAGAACCTTTTACTTACGATATTTCAATTAATAAAAATTCAAGTCGGTGGCACAGCTACTTATTCATGATTTTTATGTTTATTTTGGCTCAATAATACATATTTTCATGTTGACCATTGAAATTTTCAATGCCGTCGCTCCTTAATAAATTTTCAATAAGTTTGATTTTTTTGATAATTTTTAAGCAAAAACAATTTTATCTATTATATAAAATTAATTTTTTGTCTGTCTGTCTGTCTGTCTGTATGACCTTTATGGACGCGAAAACTATCCAGCCGATTTTGATGAAATTTTTACAGTTTGTTAGAATTGATCAGGCGGGTGTCATAGGCTATAAAACTTTTATTTAGGGTGCATATTTAGGGTGGCCCTCATACACAAATATTTTAAAAATAGCGATTTCTCAAAGACAGGCAAATCGATTTTCATGAAATTTACACAGTATGGCTTTTATGTTAAGGGGCACATACTGGATGGCAAAATTTTTATTAAGGGTGCATAATTAGGGTGGCCCTCATGCAAATATAATTTTAAATATCATTTTCACGAAGACAAATAGATCGATTTACACCGAATTTACATTACGTATCTTTTATGTTAAGAAGCATAGCTTAGGTCACAAAACTTTTATTTAGGGTGGCTCGCACACAAAAATATTTTTTAAATATCATTTTCACAAATGCAGTTTAGTCAATTCACTCCGAATTTACACCACATAGCTCTTTTGTTAAGAGAAATAGTTAAGGATACAAAACTCTTATTTAGGGTGGCCCTCACACAAAAATATTTTTTAAATATCATTTTCTTAAAGACTGCTTAATCCATTTTCTTGGACTTTACACCACATGGCCTTTATATTAAAAGGCACAGACAAACTTATAAAAGTTTTATTTAGGGTTCATATGCAGGGTGGCCCTCATACAAAAATATATTGAAATATCATTTTCTCGAAGACCGCTAAGTCGATTCTCATGGAATTGACGCTCACTCAAAAATATTTTCAAATATCATTTTGACGAAGAGAGGTTAGTCGATTCACACCGAATTAACACCACGTAGCTCTTATATTAATAGGCAAAGTTTAGGCAACAAAACTTTTATTTAGGGTGGCCCTCATACAAAAATATTTTTTTAAATATCTTTTTCACAAAGACAGGTTAGTCGATTCACACCGAATTTACACCATGTAGCTCTTATATTAAGAGGAATAGTTAAGGATACAAAACTTTTATTTAAGGTGGCCCTCATACAAAAATAATTTTTTAGTATCATTTTCTCAAAGTCTGCTTAATCGATTTTCTCGGAATTTACACAACATGGCTTTTATATTAAGAGGCACAGATAAGCTTAAAAAATTTATTTAGGGTGCATACTTATGGTGACTCTCATACAAAAATATTTTTAAATATCATTTTCAAGAAGACAGGTTAGTCGATTTACTCCGAATTTACACCACATAGCTTTTATATTAATAGGCATAGCTTAAGCTACAAAACTTTTATTTAGAGTACACAAGTAGGGTGGCCCTCACTCAAAAATATATTTAGATATTATTTTCTCGAAGACCGCTAAATCGATTCTCATGGAATTTACACCACATGGTTTTTATAATAAGAGGCACAGATAAGATCGTAAAAATTTTATTTAGGGTGCATACTTAGGGTGACCCTCATACAAAAATATTTTTAAATATCATTTTCACGAAGACAGGTAAGTCGAATCACACCGAATTTACACCACGTAGCTCTTATGTTAATAGGCATAGCTTAGGCTACAAAACTTTTATTTAGGGTGGCCCTCACACAAAAATATTTTTATATATCATTTTCTCGAAGACCGCTTAATCGATTCTCATGGAATTTACACCACGTGGTTTTTATATTAAGAGGCATTGCTAAGGTCGTAAAAATTTTATTTTTGGTACATACTAAGGGTGGTCCTCATATAAGAGCATCGAAAATACATCACGGTTGAGGTGAAGCGATGGGCACAGGGTAATGCTAGTTTCATATAAAAATAATAAAAACTTTTTCAAACGGAATATTTACATACATTTTGTCCATGTTTTATCCATGAATTATACAGGGATTACTACCTCTACCTTTTCCGCTACCCCTGCCTACACCTCTTCCTCCAAGTCTTTCTCTTCCTCCATGCCTTCCTCTTTCGCTGGTATTTACCACATTTACAGTGCTGCTCTTTTCTGGTTGACTCATTTCTTTTTTTGCTGGTAAGTTTGGCTGGTTCGAAGCTGAACTTGTTTGGAACCGACGAGAAATGATCGCAAGGTGGTGTCAATATGCATTCAGTGCAGCTTAGGTAATTTACATACAATAGTTCTGGTTCACTGCTGTTCCAAATCAGCTGGTACACAGATTTTATTTTTTGAATTGCGAGGATATCTTGTGAAACTGTCTTCTCTATATTTTTAATATTTAATTCATTAATTTCGAAAATTTTGATTTTTCCGTTCCCTTGTCTTGAAACCAGGTCGACGATATCTCTTGAAGATGTAATGTCTTTCCCATTGCAAACTGCTCTGTCATACATCGCTTTGATAGTGCCCCCTGTGCCGTCAGCAAAACTTTTTCCATGGCCCGGAGTAGTGTAGTTCCACGATGCAGCCTTGAGACCTAAGCTTTTGCATTTCTCCTGGAATAAATATAAATTTTTCCTTTGATTTGCATTGAGTGCTTGGGCCATCACTCTGAAAGTGAATTGTATCCAGGCTGCGAATTACGCTTCGCATGAGGTTTATAATCGGTTCCAAGTGAGCCCAAATAGCAATTGCGTCATGCCTGAGATTCTCAGGCACTGTGCAAAACGACATGCAATGGAGATCTCCTTCCGGATCTTTGTAAAAGAACACACCAGTATGAAGTGAAACTTGTTTCTTCGATGCTCCGAAATGCGTGCTTTGGATTTCGTTGGCGTACATGCAATAATAATTCTGGGAAAAATCGATGATGGTCATCGCTGAATTTCTATCCAAAGTCGTCCTAACGTTTTCCAACTGCCTGTACTGGTGCTTTGTATTATAAACATGTTTCATATACACAGGCAGTTGACTCTTCAACTCATGAATCATGTCAAATATTGTGCATTCAATCCTGTTTTTCTTCGTTATTTTCACATTAAAAATTTGATCTTTCGCTCCATTTCTGTTCTCTGTCGCTGTTTGCCATTGGTAGTAGAAGGAGTTTTTTTGATTGTTTGATTCATTCAAATGACTATCAATGTTTTGGCAGTCATTGCATGTCCGATAAAAACAAGTTTGATTCAAAGATGAACAGACAATTAAAGAGACAAAGTCGTTCCGGTTGCATGGAATAATTTTGAAAAGTAAAGCCACTGGACCAGCAAGTCAAAGTTAGAGTGTGTTTTACATAAACACGTATCTCGTGATGAAAGACGTCGTTTTTCAATCCAAAATGGCTTCAAACGATAAAACGTTGCTCGAGAGACTTTGATTTGAGATTCTTCACTATACTTCTTCTACAAATTAGGCAAAGAATCATTCAAAAATCTTTTCCTCAACACTAAACCATTTTTTGATACTTGATTCTTTGATCCCGGACAGGGCCGGGCTAAGGCTATATGCCGCCCATACGCCAATAAAATTTTGCCTCCTCCATATTTAAAAAAAAAATTATAAGATAATAACCACAATTAATTTTTTTATTTCTATACAAAAAAATTTTGATGAGCTAAACAAAAAAAAAAAAAAGAAGGTCCTCGGTTGAAAACACATAAAACATAAACATAATTGAGCAAAAAAAAAAAAAGGTCCTCGGCTGAAAACACCTAAAACATCAAAATAATTTTGATAAGCAAAAAAAAAAAAGGTATTCGTTTTCAAAATTTGCCGCCCATACGCCATGGCGTCGGTGGCGTATGCGGTAACACGGCCCTGATCCCGGAGCGTTGGATGAATTTTCATATTTTTCCAAAAATGTTTGCACACTTCTTTGCATGGTGAAATTTTTGTTTTGCAAATATTTGCTCACTATTGGAGAAAATTTTTTTCCTATCTTGTACTTTTTCATTATTCGACCGGACAAACACTGAGAAAACAACGATTTGCTTTTTTCATTTTTCATTTCAGTCTTCTTTTCTTTTAATTGAGCAACTACCTATTACTTCTTTGAAAAGTAAGCCTCCTCCGATAGCCTTCTCCCCTTGCTTCATAGTGTTGTCAACGTTCCGTTTCAATTCATCTTCTTCAGTTTTCTTCGCCGTGCTTGTTTTCAATCTTACATAGCGTTTCTGCCATTTTTTCGCAAGTCTATGGGGTTCCTTCAGTTTGTTCTCTAAGACATGTATTCGCCTCTGTAACCGCATTTCGATTCGGCGTGATTTGTTGTTAAGTTTTTTCTCTCCTCGTTCATTTTTTAGATCACTATGTTTATATCTCACCCGTTCTTCGCACTTCTTCTATCTATTATACTGTCTTATTCGGTCTCTTTGTATACGTGGTGCATCGCTTATCTTCCTCACTTTTCCTTCGGACTTGAGCTTTTCTCTTCGAACCTTTCTTTTTTCTTTATATTTTTTTAATTGTTCGAGGTCTGTCTTTATTTTTGCTCTCCACCGTCTCGCATATTCTACGTTGCGTTGCCTTGCAAGTTGCAACAACTGATTTTTGAGAAACTGACATCTCCATCGAATTCGATTCATCATTAGTTGAAGTACATAGATAGTTCATTACTGTCGCACATATCATTTGAGGGAAGAGATGCTCCAGAGGATTTTCTTATGTAAAAGTTACTTAAGTATTCGTTAAAAGGAATTGTTTACGCAATCTTTAGTGTAGGGTCAAGCGGGGTAAAATTAAACAAAATGGGGCAAAAATTAACAATCTTCGATTACGTATAAAACGAATAGAATATTTTTCGTTGTTAAATGTATATAAAAAATTAATTAAATTGATAATTTTCAGCTTGGAGTTCGATTAATCCCCGCCTTACCCTATTTCTAAAAATAATAACTTACAACATCATTCCATGTGCACGTTTTTGGTCATTTCGTTTCTGACGTTTTTTTGCATTTGCTCCCTTTTTTTTTTTTTTTGTTTAATTTCTTCATTTATTTTTTTGAAAGTCCCCATTTAGAATCTATAAAATCATTGTAATTTAACTTTAAATTAGATTAAAAACTCATAAGAAAACAAGATATAACTTCAACTATAGTTACAATTATGGTTAAATACAATTTTAGGCTCTTTTAGAAATTATTTCAAACTTTTTCAAATTTTTTATACTTTTGACAATCTTACGCTTTTGACATTCACTTAATTATTCTGGTTGTAATAACATAAGGTATGAATTTAATGTCAAACATGTATAGTATATAGTAATCGATCACTATATTTTGAGTCAGTTAAACACGATACTATTGAGTTATACTTTTAACATTCAAATGTAACATCTGTACATGGCGGAACGTCGCACAGTGGGAAATTTTTTAATGTTTTTGGACAAAAAGCCGTCTACAACGCAATTTTTAATGGATTTGAAAAATTTTTTTTTTAATAATCGTTAGGTACCACCCGATGTGTGAGTACTGCCCAAATTTTTGAAAACGTTCAACATAATCTCAAAAAATCCTATAAATATATATACCTCAAAATTTGCGGTGAGCAAGATATCTGGAGCAGAGATCTGCAACGAGTCGCTTTTTTGCTACTCAAAGTCACTTGCTAAAGAAAACGTACGAGTGCGTATAAATCGTTGATGAGCAACTACTCATACGCGACTCATAGTCGCTGGCTTTTTATCAAGTGAGTCAGCGTATTAATAAGATTCTTGCCTTTAAGCATAAATCATCGTAAATACGAACATGCTTTTGACTCTGCTCGGTTCTCACAATGCTGCATAGAGTCACAAATCATTCACAAAAATACTTTACTACTGCGATTGATTTGAATGACGCGTTTACAAAAATCATCCCCTATTATGCATTGTTTAATATGGAATGCAAGAGAGAAGAATATCATTGCCGCTGCACAGAGAAGCTAGCTGGTGAACAATTTTGAAAAACAATATTGAGTAGAAAAGTAACACTGTGTAACCAACTGTGCGCTGGATATGCGAATAAAGTAACAACAAATTAAATTTTTTTTTTATTTGATAACGAAACATTTAAAAAAACTTAAAAATCAAAAATTTTTAAAATTTACACTACATAGTTAAATTAATAAATTAGCACAAGTTGATCAGAAATGCAACACTGATCTGTCTGTCGCAACACTCTCGCTCTCTCACGGAGTGCGATACCGTTATACTTACGAGTCATACGCAGAACATACTTATACAGTGGAACTTCGATTATCCGTCAGGCACGGGACCAGCAGCCTGACGGATAATCCAATAGACGGATAATCGAATATATGGCAGAATTTTGTTTTGAATCTGTATGGTGACGCTAGAATACCAGGTATTGAATATACATATACAATATATGTACTGTAATACAAAAACGCAAGAAAAAAGGATACGTTACAAAAAATGTTGATTTGTCATTTTCGTATTTTATTACTTACTTACTTACTTTACTTGGGTGGCCATAACAACCCGTTACCGGGTTACGGCCGACCTCAAAAGCTCTCTCCAGGCGCCTCTGTTTTGCGCACGCCTTCTCCAATCATTCACACCAAGCGTGGATAGGGTTTCCTCGGCTTGGTCTTTCCATCGGAGGCATGGTCTTCCTCTTCGTCGTCGCCCAGCGGCTTCCGCATCAAACACCTTTTTCGCCGGAGCTTCTTCGTCCATACGCACAACATGTCCCAGCCAGCGCAGACGTTGAATAGTGATGCGCTTGACTATGTCAATGTCAGCGTAGAGCTCGTACAGTTCGTGGTTCATTCGAATACGGTAGTCGTCGCCGACGTGAACAGGACCGAAGATTTTGCGAAGAATTTTTCTCTCAAACACCCCAAGCGTGGCTGCATCAGTCTGCGACACAACCCATGCTTCTGCGCCGTAAAGTAGCACGGGTAAGATGAGCGTCTTGTAGAGTGTCAGTTTTGTCGGGCGAGAGAGGTCTCTACTACTCAATTGCTTACTGAGACCATAGTAACACCTATTAGCAAGAGTTAGTCTTCGCTTTATCTCCAGGCTGACATCGTTTTGAGTGTTCACGGCGGTGCCAAGATAGGTGAATTCCTTGACAACTTCGAAAGTATAGTTGTTCGCAGTAACAAAGGATCCAATACGCCGCGTCTCCCTGTTTGTGGACAGCATATACTTTGTTTTGTTCGTATTTTATTATCGAATAAAAAAACAATGTGTTGTCTTAATGTCTCCACTCAATTTTGCGTTGAACTGTAATGCTTTTCCAGCAACAATTGGGCCCGATAATGGTATTCCTTCACTTCGCTTCTGAACAAACCATAAATACAATGCCGTGTCGAGAGCTTCGTTGGCTGGTTTTTTCATCGTCTTACGTAGTTTTGCGCGACCATGCAATGATTCCACTTGAGAGACATACTTTTCGATCTCATCAGCATTTTTCTTTATGTCATTAATTGTGGTTCGCGGAATACCAAATTGAGTGCTCAAAGTTGTAATAGTAGATGCACCTTTTTTGATTTCTCTAATGATTTCCATTTTTTTTACAATCGTAAGAACGGTTCTCTGGCGTTTTTGTTTATCAGATTCAGATGGTTGAGACTCCATTGTGAAGCCAATGTGTAATCCACTTGACTTGGCGAATAAAGTGCAACTAACCAACATCAATTAGAGAGCGCAAATGAACAAAATCAATCATGTTATGAAATTGAATCACATACAAAGTGAACTAGATTAATGAATTTCTGCGAAATTTTCATTTCCGAATTTCGTAAGAAAAATTTCAGACAGAATCGCTTCGCGCATTGTGTGCATAAACAGAATCAAAACAAAACGAAAAAAAAGATTTGCTGACAAAATGTGACGGTTAATCGGAGTGACGGTTGATCGGGCGACGGATAATCGAAGTTCCACTGTATTTACATTTTTTCTTGTCATACTTATTTGCTTAAACCTGAGTTAAACTCAAACACGCACCAGCCGTTAGCAACGCAATCATAGAGAGTCGGAGTAGTAAAAGTGCTTCAAGATTTTGAGTTGATAAAAGTATGAGTATGGGCACTGCGTAAGTATGAATCAGTGCTAGACTCATAAATAATGACTCATGATTTGAGTATACGCTATTTTTAGCTACTCATTGCAGATCTCTGATCTGGAGACTGGTTCATCCGAAAAAAGAAAATTAAACTTTTTTCGGTTAAACAAATAGTTAGGGGGCGTTTGATCGTTCGATTTTTTTTTTGGATACATATTTTTTGATTTATAGCCTAAAACGACTTCAAGTTTGTGCACAAAAAAATAAAAATTTTCTTTGTACGTCCGCCATTTTGTCAAAAATAAATATTTTTCAAAAATCAACGATCAAACGCCCCTTAACTGAAAAAAATTTAATTTTCTTTTTTCGGATGAACCAGTCTCCAGATATCTTGCTCACCGCAAATTTTGAGGTCGTTAACGGCATTGCACTTTTCTAACTTATTGACAAATATTTTTGAACCAAAATTACATAGATAAATCTTGAATAGTTATACCTTAATAATGTAAAAGAAATTTTGGTCTAAGCTAAAATGCAACTTCAAAAAAAAATTTAAAAAAATGGGTTTTTATTTTTCGAAAAACTCCCTAAGTAAAATACACGAATTTCATATAATTATAGGATTTTTTGAGGTTATGTTGAACGTTCTCAAAAATTTGGGCATTACTCACACATCGGGTTGTACTTAACAATTATTTTAAAAAAAAAAAATTTTCAAATCCATTAATAATTGCATTGTAGACGGATTTTTGTCCAAAAACATTAAAAAATTTCACACTGTGCGTCGGCGCGAATTTCACATATTTCTACAAAAAAAATTAATGCACATACTGGTTAATGTTTGAACAATCTGTGCGCGGGCCAATATTCACAAAAAGTTATTACTATTTGAATTAATAGTACTTACCGTGCATCTTAGTCATTTGACATCAAAACTTGATGACAACTTTCAAATTTTTTTTATGACAAATATTGAACACACACACTTATATATGTAAACAAAACCACCTCGTTCGGGGTAACTTACAGTAATTGAGTTTTTCGGCTTTGGTTCAAACTTGCCCTTCATGAGATATAAACGGTTTTTATTATGAAAAGTGCTAAGCGACAAGTAAAAAAATGGCAAGTGTCGGAACAATCTTTGAATTTTTTTTTCAAAACAGTGTTAGAAAATGGGTTTTAATGACATATAATTGCAAATTAATAATTGCTTAATAGTATCAATAGCTGAAAATATTATAATTGGTACGGATGATATTCTAATTTGATGAAAGTATGTAAGCGACATACAAGTTAAAAGTTTCTGAGAAATGCCCATATTTCTTATTTTTATGCAAACAATTACTTGACAGACTGCATATGAATATAATGACTAGTGATTTCTATCATTGAATTCAGAATTGTTCTGGTCCCTTGGTATTTCTATTTTAATTTCAATGTAAGCTTTTATTGGGTTACTAGTAGAGCCTTATCGAAGTAGTATGGTTTGACGAACTGTAGACAAATGTGTTAAAACAAAAAACAAAGTTCTGTTATTTTTTGTCTTAACAATAAAGAAAACAAACGCTAGAATTTACGCTTCAAAAATAAAAACCATTTTATGTATGTAACTTTTGGTTCGTAAATTGATATTTAAAATGGTTGTCAACTTGTGATGGACGTACGCTGTTGTTGTCTTTCATGTCTTCTTTTTCCTTTTTTCGGATTCAGTTTCGGTTTGAATTATACTAAATCTGCATAAGCTTCATCATGCTGACATGTGAAATATGTGGCAACGCCACCACTATCACAGCGCGCAGGGAAAAATAAACACAACCAGAATCAATAAATACCGTTAGAATTTACTCGTAGTGTGCTTTCACATTTTTTCGTTTTCTCATTTAGCGATTTTTGTGCGACTTTGCAGCTGCTGTATGTCGAAATTATTGATGTGTTTTGTTTCGGTTTTGATTCATTTTTAGTTGATAAAATTCCAATGTGAAGGTGTTAGTTGTTTTTTATGCCCTACACAGAGGGTATATTCTCTTTAACATTCCGTTTGTAACGCATAGAAGTGGACATGGTAGGTATTAGAGGTTTGCGTATGCGCATATAAAACGGCCATTAAGTCAATTGCCACATTTCAAACTCTACCTAAGTTGTTATGTACTTAAATCGTAACTCAAATGAAAACAAACCAAAAAATAGCAAGAGCAAGGTGATCGCTGCAACCCCAAATTAATTGTTCAACACAGTTCAAGCTCAAGTGTGAGCACAAATCGTACGTTTTCATGCTTCCTTTTACTCTTAATTCGCATTTTGTTTGTTGAGGAAAAAACCCCTAGACTTACATCCAAATTATGGGTGTTGTATGGAAGATAATTTATTGAACTACAATATTGGTAAAAAAATGTTTCAAATTTTACCTATAGTTTTGGAGTTGTGATGATTTTTCTGAAATATTTTTTCAAACAACTTGTTCAATAAATGTGTTAATAACCTATGTATATATTTATAATTTTTATAAGTCTAAAAAGCTTAAAATTATGTAGTTTCTTCTAAATTATAACGCACTTACTCTTGATCAGTGTCAATTCGAAGAATGCAGAAATAAACTACGCTTGCATAAATGTTGTTGTTTGCTTGTGCGATTTTTTTTTCCTAAAAAAATCGACATTCTAAATATTATGTTCAGTTCACAGCGAACTACAAGTCAAAGGAGATAAATCACGTGATAGATTTTTTGGGCTTAGACTAAACATAAATGGTTGAGTTATTAAACTACACCATGTCACAAAACTCTACGTATGGATGAATTTTTTTTGACAAAATCTTAATATGTATATATTAAGAAACGGTATTTTTTTTTGACATCAAATGTTTATTTTAGTTCATATATATGATAAAAAGTAAAAACGGATTCAATCGAAATTATAAAAAGTTCAATATAAAAACATAAATATACATACGTTATGGCGTACGTACTCTTTTTCGCTTATTAAGAACAAAAGAAATCACAATTGCTCGAATAACGGTAGTTCACATTCATACCTGCAGGTTGCATTCAGCAATCATCTGTGATCAGCGTTGTACGTACACTTTTTTTAACATTGCTGTGCAGTCGTATTTAAGTTTTGTGTTGAATATTAGCTAATTTAAATATGTTCACAATACATTTTTATATGTTTGTACTACATAAAATAAGTCAAATTAACCTTTTGCTTGAAAAAATTAAGTAAAAGTTCAACAAATCGATGAAAATAGGCAAAAAATCGATAGTACATTTATTTTGGCGTATATGTAGGTTAGACCGATTTGAAATTTAGATTCATCCAAACACCGACTCAAAAGTTAGAAGGACCTTTAAAAACGATATCTGCATCATTTTTTTTTTCGTTCCGAGAAAAACCAATGGAGCACTTTTGATTCTCCCGAAGGTCCTTTTTGGCTAAAAGAACGTGTTATTTGCTCATAACTTTTATTCCTGCACAGAATGGAAAATTAAAGAGTGCGCTCTTGCAAAAAACTTGACGTTAAAAAAATTTAAATTTTTTTTTCTATTATACATAGATAATATTTAGTCCCGAAATTCGATTTTTTCACATTTATTATTTATTTATTTTGTTTAAAGTTTAAACTACTGTAGATGCTGCATTTAGCATTGGATTTGTATAATTTTGGTCTTATTGGAAATTTAATTAGCTCTTTTTTCAATGATATAGTAGAACCTCTCTAACTTGAACCTCGTTAACTTGAAATCTTCTATAAGACGAAGAAATTAGCCATTCTCTTCCGTTCAAGTTCGTACTTTGCTTCGTGAAATGTACATGTGTTCTGTACATAGAGCTTTGATTTTCTGCTCAAATTTGATGTTTTCATTAGTGCGTTCATAAAATTATTTGGTACACCGTGTGAACAATTTTGTAATATATAAAAGGAATTTAATAGCATCGGACTTAAGTTTGACGAAACTGCCAACTAATTGCGACGTGGTGCAGTTTTCGATATATTTGCGCGAAAGTGAATGCAGGCATCGGGAAAATATAGATTTCAGAAAATTTATCGTACCTGCTTTAACGAAGATCCGTGGGCTATGGACGCGAGCCATAATACCGATGGTAACAAAAGCAATGTGTCGTGTACAAATAAATTCATTGTTGGAATACTATCGCATATTTAAAAAAAAAAAAAATTAACAGTAAATGATGAAAAGTGGAAGTTTTTGTTTAATTTGGCTAAATGCAAATGTGGCATTGAGTCAAATATGAGTTGTGGCTGCTCAAAGGAACACCGTATTTCAAACAGTTCTAAAAATATTTACATCGACCAGTGGAACGCTCGGCATCTTAATCTGGATAACTGTAACAGTGAGAATGAAAGTGCTGTTGCAGTTGCCGTTGCTATTCCTGGTGCTGCTGCTGCAGATTTTTATGAGGATTTTGATTTTCAAGACTTGTGCAGTTCAAATGGAACAGGTGTTGCACCTTCTTTAACCCAAAGTATGTATGAACCGTCGACAAATGAAGAAAAAATTTCTTCAAATAAATATGGAATAAAAATATTTGGAAAAAAATCCAACTCCTGAAAACTGGGAGATTTTTAGGGTAGCTAGAAACACCTCTAATCAAATCACAAGGCAATCTAAAATTGATTATTGCTCTACTAAACTAAATGCTTCTCTTCCCTCTAAAGTGCTGTGGAAAAATTTGACAAAATTAGGTGTTAAGATAAAACAAAATTCTACTTGTAGTGTATCAGCTGATGTGTTAAATAATTTCTTTCTCTCTAATTCTGAACCAAACAATGTAAATGTTAACGTGTCAGTAGGCAGTTTTTCTAATCAAACCTTCCACTTTGATGCGGTTAGCGCATGCTCTTATGCATGCTTGACTTCTCAAAGGCTTTCGACAAAGTGAATCATTCGTTACTTTGTAAAAAGCTAAAATTCCTATATGGTTTCAGGGATAATGCTGTTAATTTAATGAAAAGCTACTTAACAGACAGGATACAAAGGGTTAAGGTAGGTGAAACATTTTCTGAATATAAATCAGTTGATGGTGGTATACCCCAGGGTTCAGTTCTTGGGCCACTACTATTCACCATTTTTATAAATGACATTTTTTCGAGATGTAAATATTCAACTATGTACGCTTATGCTGACGACATACAATTACATTTATCCAGTCGAATTGGTCTTATAGAGAATTTGTGCTGCCAACTAAATGAGGATCTTCTGTCTATTACTAAATGGGCTGCTAATAATTGCCTTCAGCTAAGTGCTAATAAATCATTTGTTTTACCAATTGCGAAGGATACAATTTATTTTGACAACATTCCTAGTCTGTATGTAGCAGATAAAAAGCTGCAACTCACTAATAAAGCAGTTAGCCTTGGTTCTTGTTTAAATTCTTCCTTCTGAGATAGCTTATAGTAAACTTGATTCATGCTCGAGACTAAAATTGCATTTAATCATGCTACTTGTTATGTATATGGTTCAAGAAAGTATGATCATGTATCTAATTTTAATAAAAGAATTCTTGGCTGTGATATACTCACTTACTTAAGCTATAGAAATTGTGTCTTCATTCAGAAACTAATGCAAACAAAAACGCCATCCTACTTGTTTGAAAAGCTTTCTTTCAGCCAATCAGCTAGAAGCCATTTGCTTATTATACCAAAACTAGCTGTCCCGGCAGACGTTGTTCTGCCCTTTCCGGTAGGTGGCGCGAAGCTGTATGAACTCATGCTATGGAATGTTAAAGGGAATCAGCCCATTTTTAAAGTGAAATCATTTTCTGTCCCTACTCTTTTACATATAGTATAGTGTAGCAGACTTGGCAGACGTTGTTCTGGCCTTGCTGCTAGGTGGTGCAATGAGTTTAATTTATTATAGCTTTTGTGTTTTACATAATTACCAAGTCTCAATCATCTGCATCAAATAATTGCTGATATATACAAAATGTTGTGTTATTCGCATATGGAAGGTGTGGCACCACCCATTTTCTCATTGAAACTTCTTTTTTCTCGTACTTTTTATATACATACATACACATGTATCTAGTCTCATTCATCTGCATCACAAATTTTGGTCTTTTCTTATATGGAAGACGTGGTACTGCACGATCATATCTGTGCCATGACCTGTACAGATACGTGGTGTAAATTCCATGTGGCCTCTTAATAAAAAAGCTACGTGGTGTAAATTTGGTGTGAATTGATTTACCGGTCTTCGTGAAAGCGAATTTTTTTAAAAAAGTTATGTTTTAGGGCCACCCTTAATAAAATTTTTATAGACCAAATTATGTCTGCTAATATAAGAGACCGTGGTGTAAACTCTATGTCAATCGATGGACTGGTCTTTGTGAAAATGCTATTTTAAAAATATTTTTGAATAAGGGCCACCCTAATTATGCACCCGAAATAAAAGGTTTATAAACTTAGCTATGTTTGTCTTCTCTTAATATAAAATAACACGTGGTGTAAATTCGGTGTGAATCGATTCATCGGTCTTCGTGAAAATGCTATTTTAAAAATATTTTTGTATGAGGGCCACCCTAAATATGCGCCCTAAATAAAAGTTTTGTAGGCTTAACTATGCCTCTTAATAGAAAAGCTACGTGGTGTAAATTCCATGTGAATCGATGCAGTGGTCTTTGGGAAAATGCTATTTTAAAAATATTCTTTTATGACAGCCACCCTAAATAAGCAGCCAAAATAAAGTGTTATAGACTTAACTATGTCTCTTAATATAAAAGACACGTGGTGTAAATTTCAAGTGAAACGATAGAGTGGTGTTTGTGAAAATGTTATTATAAAAAACAATTTGTATGAGGGCCACCCTAAATAGAAGTGTTATGGACTAAGCCATGTCTCTTAATATAAAAGCTACGTGGTGTAAATTCCATGTGAATCGATGCTGTAGTCTTTGGGAAAATGTAATTTTAAAAATACGTTTGTATGAGGGCCACCCTAAATATGCACCCTATATAGAAGTTTTACAGACTAAACCATGTCTCTTAATATAAAAGCTACGTGGTGTAAATTCCATGTGAATCGATGCAGTGGTCTTTGGGAAAATGCTATTTTAAAAAAAAATTTGTATGAGGGCCACCCTAAATAGAATTTTTTTAGTTTACCCCCTATTCTCAGACCTATCAAATATACACACAAAATTTTATAACAATCGGTCAAGCCGTTTAGGAGGAGTACGGTAACAAACACAGTGACACAAGAATTTTATATATTAGATTTTCCTATTTAAATTCAGCAAGGTTATTTTTCATTAATGCCATTAAACTTGGGAATTCTCTTCCAAATAACTTTAGAGCTATGCGAGATGAGAGTGAGTTTAGACGGTCTATATTTAATTACTTTGCTCAGTAACCAATAATCTCTGAATCTATTCTTTTATCTATTGTTCTTTTCTTTTTTCCTAAGTTATTACAGTTTAATTTTCTTTAATTTTTTTTTTTTTTAATTATGTTATTCAAATTTAAAACTTAAAATTCTCTTTTTGTTACAATCTTAAGCTTAGTTTTCTTTTTGTTTCAAACTTTACTTTATTTTACTTATTTATTTATTTTTTTTTTTTTAATTTAAAATGTTTAACTTAAATGTGTTTTGCTAAATTGTTATCAAAGAATATTGCATTATAAAAGAACTTAGTTCTTATTATACAGATCCAAATTTAAATAAATTATAAATTATGAAATAGAAAGTGACACTTCATCAGAAGAAGATGATGAAATTGATGTTAGAGTAAGAGGCCTTAAATTCACTTCATTTTGTGCTGCTTTGGATCATGCCAAAGTTTCAGATCGGTTCGCTGTTGGCATGTTTGCTGAAGATTTAAACATTCCGTGCGTCATCGACAAAAACAAAATTCGCCGAGCGAGAAGGGTGGCAATAGAAGAAGCAATGACAAAATTCAAGTCCGATAGGCTATTAAAATATATGTATATGATGGAAAAAAAGATAAAACTTTGGTACAAACGGTTGTTGATGGGCTAGAAGTTCCCCGAAGTGAAATTAAACTAGAAGAGCATATAACGATTGTGAAAGAGCCAGAGTCTAAATTTGTTGGTTTTGTTACCATTCCGAATTTAACTGGCAAAACCTTTTCTGAGGAAATTCTTAATTTCTTGGCAGAGGAACATTTTTTACTGAACCATCTAGTATCAGTTGGTTGTGACGGCACTCCAAGCAATACGGAACCAAACCTTGGAGCGATTCAGTGCATGGAAAATCGTTTGGAAAGGCCACTGCAATGGTTGATTTGTCTGTTCCATTTCAACGAACTTCATTGAGGGCATTGTTTAAAGAAATTGGTGGTGTTTCAACTGGCCCAACATCATTTGGAGGACCAATCATGAAGGAATTGCATATTGCGTAGACTATACGGTAATTTTATTTGTCTTTTGATTTAATTATCTCTAACGTATTCGTACTCGTGGCTTTCAGGTGTCGGATAGTATCATTAAGATTTCACTCGAAAATATGCCAGAAAATATTGGGTTGTGGGAACTTCGTGCCGATCAGAAGTATCTGTACGCAATGGCTTTGTTAGTGTCCAACGGCATTTGCAACAAGCGCTTAGCCGCGACAAAGACTAAGAAATGTTGGCAAAAAAAAAGGGTGACAGCATTTGGCAAGTCAACCCAATATTTTCTATTTTGGCTCTTCGAGCTCCATCATTGGACAGACATTTCAAGCTGTAAATTATACACTTTTTATTAAAAAAAAATTGGCCCAAAAAACAGGTGGCAACCCTCATTTAGAACAGGGTTTGGCAAGGCAACCCTGTATATTCTATGTAGGCTCATCGATCTCTATAATTTGACTTATAATTTGCGAAACGCTCAAAACTTAAGGCAATCACATGATTTGTTTTACTGAAGATCGTGCTGCCAAATTGTGTACTTCACGTTACCACTCTGATTTTTCCTCTAAATTGCCGAAATATTTTTTTGTAATAGAGCTTAAACTAAAAACTCAAAGGTGTACCTACCTATTATTTTGAGCAGGTGTGTATGAACATTTTAAGCTGTAAACTCATACACTTTTTACTAAAAAAAATTGGCCCAAAGTAGGTTTTTTTCGACCATCTGACAGGCTTTGGCAAGGCAACCCTGGTAGGTTAGTTTCACCAAAGTACATTACTAGCTTTCCTGTACTTCCCATCCTGTAATCTTATACACTCGACTTTTCTACAGCCGGCTATTGGGTTATGATGTGAAGTGAGCTACTGAGGAAAAATTATGATACAACCATGTTTTTATAATCAGATTGTTACTTTATTCTCTGTTGATTTCATGTGTGTAAAAGACGATATTGTAAAATCACACCGGGAATTTTGATGTTAGTATCGGTTATTTTGTCATATGCCATTTGCATTTTATTGGTAGTGGAAAATATACCATTCACAGCAAACAGGAAATTAATAAAATTTCTTTTCAGTTATTTTCTATCAGATGCAGGATAAAAAAGCACGATTTTCAACTGTTGAATAAGTCAGTGCTCGTTCTTTTTCGCAGTGTGAATTACTTTATCCGTCATTGTATTTTTTTAACTCAGCACTATTGTTATCCCCAGTTATTATTTGCAGAGCCTTTAACAAGAATTTCGAAAATTAAATACAAAGTGCCAAAAGTACATTCTTGAGCACACGAAACCAACATAATTTTCTTCATTTACTTTAGTCACTTGCTCCACAACTACTGAGACTAACCAAAGCAGAAACCCACGACCCATCTTAACTGCTGATGTAGTTACCCCTACTGTGCTAAATGGAAAACTTTAATTCTTTTTCGTTGTATACTTCTTTAGAAATAATATTTGCAATTGGAATTTTCAACTGTATGTTGAGTGTTTATAGAAGAATCCGACGTAAAGTAGGTTGGGGTTGAATTTTCATTACTTAGGTTTTCAGTTTTAGTTACGCTCGCCATGAGCTGAGCTGCTTTGGTCCGTCCGCAGTACCTCAGGCGAAATCTTAATCAAACTTTTAAGTTTTTGAACTTTTCAACTTTTTGCAGAGTCTGAAATCAACTTAACCGACGCTCGCTCGCTCAAAAGAGTATGAGTTCCGCTTTTACATGAAAAGCACTTGAACGACTACAAACACCCATTTAGTCCGCTAGCAACTCACAGCACTCATACAAAATCCAACGGACTTGAATTTTGTTTGAATGTAAAAAAGTTTATTTAAAATATTACTAAATTGCTGAATGAGCAGCTGAATACTAAACGAGTTGTACTAATTTAGTTCTGCTTGATTTGAAATTCTGACTACTGACAGCATTTCTGGCAAATTATATGCTCATATGCATACATTTTGAATAAGCCACGTACTTTGGTAAGGTGTTAAGAAAAAAAATCAATGAAAAGGCAAATCAATTTGTAAATTAAGCAGTACTCTGCTGAGCTAATAACTTCATGGCATACTCGTCGTAATTATTTAATTATTTATTTAGCTATTTATATTTTTTTATCTATTTATGTATTATTTTCAATCTATTTGACGTTGCGCCGTATTATGAAACGTATGCAGAGTTCTTGTACCTATTAGAGGTCTGCGTGAGTGGATTTAAATCGGCCTTTAAGTCATTTGCCACATTTCAAATCTACCAAAATTTTTATGATTTAAATCAGTGAAGGGCACTTAGTGCCTCAATTTCCTCACATTGCTCTAACCGTTATTCGACGCACAACCAAGCGAAAAAAAATTCCCAGAATTTCAACGCTATCGAGGCACAAAATTCGCAGAATTTCAACGCTATCGAGGCACAAAATTCGCAGAATTTCAACGCTTTCGAGGCTTGACTTGAATTCAAATGAAAACAAAACACAAAGGCATAAATGACGGCGCCGCATTGTGTCTTGACGAATGTAGCAATTGTTTTTGTTTGTAGTGTAATTTGTTTTTTTTTGTGCTAATGGCAATTTTGGAAATGAAAGTAAAAAAAACTTTAAAATTTCGTTTGTTGTTGCTTGATGTTGTTGTTTTCCTCTTTTGTTATATTTTTGTGCCCACCGCTGATTTAAATCATAAATCAAATCAAAACAAAAAGAAAAAACAGCAAATGAGGTGATTGCTGCAACCGTAAATTAAGTGTTCAACGCAGTACAAGCGCAAGTGTGTCAGCAAAGTCGGCGTTTACACAAGGAAAGTCTGAGAGACAAATTCTTGTCTATTCTCTTTTGTGATTTTCGTTTCGCGTTTGCAACATATGACAAATTTTTACCTCGTCCCTTTCGCTTTTCCCCTCTTGCCTACAAACAAGGAAACTTTGCGGCAAGACTTTCCTCGTGTAAACGTTGACAAATCGTACATTTTAATGCTTCTTTTTCCTTTTAATTCGCATATTGTCTATTAAATGTTCAACACAGCACAAGGGCAAGTGTGAGAACAAATTGTACGTTTTCATACTTCCTTTTAACCTTAATTCGCATTTTGACTGTTGAGAAGCAAACACACTGTGTACTGTGGAAATGACTAAATTTACTTCATCTCCAAATTTTAATGAAACCAAGTTATGTAATTTAAGGGGACATGACACCTTCAAATTTTCAAGAATTAAAAAAATTTTTTTTGACTGTTTCTTGCTTAAAAAATATTGAAAAATACGTTTTAATAATATAAACCTCAAATTCGGCTTATAAAATATATAGCAAGCATTTTAGGAACATCGTGTCAAAGTTATAGTACTTGAAAAGCTATAGTTAAAAAACTTTAAACGCGTTTTTCTCGAAACCACGTTTTTCGAGTTGGCGGACATGATAAAAAAAAACTACTCAACAGATCTTTCTGAAATTTTAATATGTTGCTGTGCACATATTAATGAAGAAAGATCGGTATTATAGTTATTGATTTTTCGAAAAAATTACGCCATTTTGTTATTTTTGGACCAACATCTTTGCTTGTAGTTCATTCCCTGGCGGCTTTGATGCTGATTAAAACTTATTTTTTTTTTTAGATGTTCCAGTGAGCTGCAATCATGCCCGCCATGATTTTTTGATGTTTTTTTCAAAAAATTCTAGTGGTCATAAATATTATAAAATAATTAAAAAAAAAATTTTTCAAATAGGTATTGTTTTGTGTCAAAATATATGTGTAAAGTTTCAAACTGATATCTTGTTTTTTATAAAAACTATACGCATTTTAAAACACTTAAGAACAAATTTTTTGAAAGTGTCATGTCCCTTTAAGGGGCTATATCTCCCTTATGCTATGAAAAACAAGGCCGCTTTAATTATTTTTTTTAAAGAACATTTGAGATTAAAGGTATACAAATAATATAACATTGGATTAAGCAACTCTTGAAGAAGAGAAAAAAATTTTTTATTGTTATTTGTTACAAAATCCTAACACAAATAATCAACGCAATTTTACAATGAAACAAACCAAATTTCAAATGTCAGCCAAGTAGGCATAAATGTGCGCTTTGTTACTGTTTGCTTGTGCGTTTCGTGTCTTTTTTTGTTGACGTTGTCGTTCTAAATCGTATGCTTAAATCACAGCGAATTACAATCCACAAACAAACGACGCTAACTCATTTCTTTGTATTGTCCTGTTTTGACACTGTTATTAAGGTGCTGCAGAGTGTCAAACTTGATTTAGAGTTGTCAATAAGCCCAAAGGTCTGACGTCACAGCAAGCGCATTCACGCATACCTCTAGTACCTATCTCTGAGCCAAAAAAAAATGTAGGCAAAATAGGAAAAAAAAAACAAATTTTGGGTTTTTTTCTTTTTTTTGTTTCAACATTTTCGGCAAAAAAAAAATGTCCAAAATTTTTTGAAATAAGCCATTTGGATGGGAAATTCAATTCTCTACAAAAAGTTTTAGATGAAGTTTATCGAAATTTTTGCTTCGTTTGCGTGACATAATGAAAAAACTAAAAAGGGTGTATTTTCACCCATATCTCCAATTTTCACCCTTTAATTTAATAGCACTCTACGGATTTTTCTTCTTTACTGCACCATTATCCGATTATTGCAATAAAAGCCTATGAACGTCTTAGTTCCTTATTGCCGTGTTTTTTACGACATAATAGCCTAATTTGGCTATAACTGTACTGGACATCACGAACACAATATCAATGGAATGGACATCTTTATAGATGACTCTAAGCAGGTAATGGGCAGACCCCTCTTTCCCACTGGGCACTCTGGGCACGTGCCCAGGGCCCCGCGATCGAACCCCTAGTTCCTGCCAGATCACCAAACGATAACCTATATTTATTACCAAAAACTTATTTAATTCGAATAAATCGAACCAAAATTACTGACTACAATACCAACCAAAAAGTATTTGGCTAATTTCATATTTTGTCTTCTCATATGAAAATATGACTGATTTATTCTTATTGAGAAACTTCTGTAAGTAGCAATCTAACAAAAAATCTTCCACATGATGAGTTGTGTCGATCACAAATCGCGGGAATTTCTGAATCCTCATGTTCCACAACAATTTCTAACAATTTTGACGAAAGTAAAACAAATTCAGTGACTTCACGAATAGCGACAACTGCGTCAGTTGAACAACAGTTTTCCAAGCCGGAAGAAATATCACACGAACCCGCCGATTATTGACATGAAAATTTTACAGAAAAAAATCGCGAAATTTTGATTCGTAAGGGACTTTCATATTTTCAAAATAAAGATTCTGACTTTTCCGAGACATCCAGAACCTACAAAGATGGTAATAAATCAGTAACTAGGTATTTCAACAAAGTATTACATATTCGCAAATTGAAGAACAATGAAAGCGTCGAAAGAAAATGGTTGTTGTACTTGCCTTCCAAAAACTCTGTATTTTGTTTTTCTTGCTTTGTGTTTAACCCTTCTGATGTAAATCTATGCTCTCCGAGTGGATGTAATGATTGGAAGCACATTAATCACATAATTTTAACACATGAAAATAGCCCAGCACATAGGCAATCTATGATGACTTATCTGGCACGAAGTAAAGCGGTTGGTAGAGTAGATACTGACTTATTATCTCAACATCAAAATGAAGTAGATTACTGGAGAAATGTACTTAAACGGATTGTAACTGTTGTAAAATTTTTGGCATCGAGAGGGCTTTCGTTTCGTGGTGACAATGAAATCCTAGGATCTCCCAATAATGAAAATTATTTGGGATGTGTGGAATTATTGAGTGAATTTGATCCATTTCTTTCAGATCACTTAAAAAAATTTGGGAATCCTGGAAAAGGTAACATTTCGTATTTATCAGCGAATATTTGTAATGAGTTTATTGACGTAATGGGAAAACAGCCCCTAAAAAAAATTATAAATGAGCTAGAATATATTATACTAATAGAAATTTGGAACTCTATATTGGAAAGAATAAACAAAATAAATAACTATCTCCAAAAAGAAACAATAACACTGGACGTTGCAACTAATATGTTTACTTCACTTGATGATTTTATTGTTAACCTCAGGGATAGATTTGATTACTTCGAATCGTCCGCCAAAGAAAGAAACCCGGAATCTAACTACAAGGACCTATCTCAAAGAACAAAATACAGAAGCACTCGCCAGAGTTTTTTTGATGGCCCGGCGTTATCAGTCCAGCTGAATGGAAGAGAGAAATTCAAAGTCGAGACATTTCGTCCCATAATTGATACTCTGAGCGTTCATCTAAAACAGCGATTAAGTCCGTATAAGAACATTTGTAAACGTTTTGATTTATTTTTTCGCTTTAAGACTCTGAATTCTGAAGAGTTGAGACAAAGTTGCAAAGAATTTGCGGAATTTTATTATGAAGATGTTAATGAGAAAGAGTTAGAAATGGAATGTCTGCATTGAACAGAATACTTTAAAATTGTTCACAGTGAACAAAGTGAGGGAAGTATTAGTATATTGGAAATATATCAACTTTTGAAAGAAAACAAAATTGAATACACATTTCCAAATGTCGAAATCGCATTGAGAATCTTTTTAAGCATGATGGTAACTAACTGCAGTGGGGAACGCTCCTTCTCCAAATTGAATAGAATTAAAAATGAATTGTGAAGTACAATGCTTCAAGACAGATTAACCAGTTTGTCGCTGATGTCCATAGAATGCGATCTGCTCAAAAATATAGATTTTGAAGAAGTCATTAACGATTTTGCTCATCTTAAATCTAGAAGGGTTCCTCTTCAATCAATATAGATTTTTAAGCACTAATCTGTGAATGCTAAAAGAATTACTTTTGTGGATTATATTACATTATCTATTCATTTAATGTGACTCTCAATAAAAATATTTCTAGAACCTTGTTTATCTACTTTCTTTGTCTATTCTAACAAAATAATGTTATGTCAAAGCCATAGGGGCCCCATTATCCTCATATTCCCAGGGCCTCCAATAGGTTAAAGACGGCACTGGTAATGGGTTTTTCGTGCCTACCATCTACCGAGTGTAGTCATCTACAGTGGCTCCATCGCATAATCGGACAAGACTTTTTTGGATATAAATGTACTCTAAGCTTTAGAACAAACATGCAAAATGCATTGTTTTTTCGCTATTATTTATACTTCATATTATTATCCCTCCGAACAATAAAAAAAACCTCTACTTCTTTAATAATAACTGTAAATTTAAACAAAAAAAACAAAAACAGTTCAATATCTTGCGCGCAACGAATAATCGGACAAAGCAAAATGGCAATGCTAAACATACCGTTATTTTCCAGAAAGGCATTTTAGAACTGCGTTTTTTTGTCATATTCAGTCGTAAATTGCATTAAGTGACAAACAGTGCCAACAATAACTTAAAATGTATTTAAAATGGCTCCAAATGGAGCCAAACGTGGTGTACATTCTCCATACACAATTCCCACACAAAACGCTATTTCGGTTTTTTGCAATTTTCCGAGTTTTCTTTAAAATTTTTTTTTTGCTTTAAACCTTCCTTAACCCTATGATGTGCAGCTTGGCTTTTCGAGGCCCATTTTGACTTTGAGTCGTCGGCAAAATTGTTCCTTAGGTTTGAGCGCCAAACGGTCTCTTCATAGCTACCGCTCATGGTTTCTGAACGCAATAAAACCGGAAACGGGTCGTTTGCGCTGACTTCGCAGAACAAAACTTTTATGTTTATATAGTAACATCATAAGTGTACCTGCTGGGCCTCGCCAGGCCCAGCTGTTAAATGTATGGCAAGTATATGTAAACGTATAAGAAAACATCTTACAATACGTTCTAATTAGGTTTTCTGAACTGAATCATTGTGATTCGGGTTGAAAATAATCGAATGTCCGCAGTTCTATTTTTTATAAAAATTTTTGAGTCTTAAGCTACATATTTTCGTTATTTCAAAATGTTATACCTCTTCGAAACCACCAAATATGGTATCAAAGTATGGTGGATTCGACACTCAAAGATCAACTATCCGCTGAAGGGTGAATTCTTCACCGGTTAATTGGATCGAGATGTACTAAAAAGAAAATGAGTGGTGTGATTGTTGGCACAAAAATTTTACCATACCTATCGAAAAATTTATAGTGATAATTTATTCACTCGTTTGGACTTGGCTAAAGATTTGTGTAAATTGAGACTCTTAATTGTAGGCACTGTCCGCCACAACAAACGGTTTGTGACGGAAGGACTTAAAAAATCTAGAAATCGACCGCAGGAAGAGTCGTTGTTTGGTTATAATAGTGAAAAAATTTCGTAGTGTTCTTATGTACCAAAAAAGAACAAGGCCGTTATTTTTCTATCGACCTAGCATTATGCGTCCAACGTCGACAATGCGTACAAAAAGAAGCCGTGTCAAATTTTAGATTACAATGAAAATAAGGCAGGTGTTGATACGATGGACCAGATGCTCAGCGGCTACTCCTGCAAGCGTGGCACAAGCCTCTGACCACTTTTACCTTTACCATAAAAAAAAAAAGTTTTATTTTTTGACCCATTCTCTTAAACCCGCAAACATACATATATATGGTATACACATGCATAGCTACAGCCATACAAAACATATACATATAACCAAACGCAGGTACCAGCGACACTTCTAGCTGGACAAAAATATAGTAAGCCGAGGCCATGGCATATGGGCCTCGCGAGGCCCAGCAGTGTCACTTAGCGCCTCATAGGTAGCTGAACATCCTAGGGTTAAGCAATTACAAATCAAAAAAAAAAAAATTATTCAAATCGGTCGAGCCATTCTCGAGCCTTTGCGTGACTAACGCAGTCCAATTAATTTTTATACATATTGTATGTATATATGTAGTAGATGAACTCAATTTGAGATGATGTAAAAAGTGATGAGTATTCAAATGATTAATTCATTTGTCGATTTTTTTACCCTACACCGAGGGTATATTCACTTTGTCTCTCCGTTTTATCACATAGAAGGGGGCGTGGCAGGTATGGAAAAGTGTATTTATTCTTGATCAGCGTCACCACCTGAGTCGATTTAGCGATGTCCGTCTGTCTGTCTGTCCGTCTGTTGAAATCAGCCTTACGGGAAAACCAAGAAAGCTAATTGAATGAAACTTTCACACACAGGTTTCACTTTCTTGCAGGCATCTTGCTATTGAAAATGGGCGAAATCGGTTCACGGACACGCCTACCGCTCATACTCTATGTATATTTACCCAGACCAAATTTGAAAAAAGTTGCAGCGATTTTGATGAAACTTGGTGACTTGGTGCATATTCGAACCAAATTAGGATAAGGCTGGGTTTCAGGTTTCCAAAGGATCGTCCAGGGGCGTGGCACTGCCGTAAAATTTATCATTTATACTACCATATCTTGAAAGCCATTAAAAATATTGCTATGAAATTCGGCAAACGGATACTTATCAAATATATCTTGAATTGTGATAAAAGTGGGCGGAATTGAAAAAGTGGGCGTGGCTGTTAAAATTTTGATTTCGTATATTTCAAAATTGGCACAAACGATTTTCACAAAAATTTTGGAGATGATGCCGCTAAAAGCAGTCATCAATACAAGCTCAGCCACTTTATTATTAAGCCACTTTATATATTAAGAGAACTAAGGACGTAATCGTTATGAAATTTAATGAGGTAGATATACTTGATGTAAGGTCTCTTATTACAAAAATTTGGTCCAATTTGTGGGCGTGGCACCTCCCGTGTAAGCAAAAAACGTTTATTGATATAGATAGTGTGCTATGAGAGAAATCTTCATAAAATTTGGTGTATAGATGTCAGTTACTATAAGGTTTAAAAATAAATGAATTTTGACGAGATCGAATCGGTGGGCGTGTCACCTCCCATATTAACATAAATTTGTAAGCGCTGTTTTAAGTGAACTATTGCAGCAATTGCTATGAAATTTAATGTAAGTGGTACAGTTGCTATAGAGTATATCTGAATCAAAAGTGGCTGAAGTAGCACCAGTGGGCGTTGCACCTCCCATACAAATAAAATACGGTAAGTGGCTTATTTATCGAAATATGTAAGCAATCATACTAAAATTTGGTGTAAGGGGTTTGCTTATGGGAAGCTATTTCTGGATCAAAACCGGACTGGATTGTAACAGTGGGTGTGTCACCGCCCTAAATTTTAAATTGAACTGCAGCATATAACGCAAACTATACAAGCTATTTTGCTATAATTTAATTTGAGGATGTCGATCACGAATATAGTTTACTGAACCAAAAGTGGGCGGAATTGGAGTAGTGGGCGTGGCATATTTAAAGTTTTTCATTTCTATTCGATTTTTTTTCAACATTTTCCATATTCTTTCGACGTTTTTAACTCTTTAGCTTTTTCCAATATATCCTATATATATTTGTTCAACTTTTTCAAACTCTTTCAACTTTCTTCACAAGTTTCTTTATTTTTTCGACTTTTTCATCAATTTTGAATTGTTTAAAATTTGTTCAACCTCTTTCAACTTTTTTAGAGTTTTTCTACCTCTCTCAACTTTTTTCAACATTTTGCCTATATTTTCGACTCTTTCAACATATTTCAACCTCTGTCAACGTTTCTAACACTTAAAATTTTTTTTTAAGTTATTCAACCTCTTCAACGTCTTTTAAACATTTATTTAAAAGGTACTTTCAGTGCAGTGTAGGGTATGTGAGTTTCGGCCTGGGCGAAAATAACACCTTAACTTGTTCTATTTCAAGCAAAATGTTTGTAGTGATGGGAATTAACTTTTACCTTTTAATACACGTGTGAAAGAGTTCGGAAATATTCATGTATGTGCACTCAAAATGTCGCATTTATGATTTTATTCACGCATGAATTTTCATTCGCCCATGCGCATGAATGCAAGATTGAAAATCGCTCTTTAATGCACCGTACTCGTATGTGAGTTTTTTTTTTTTCAACAACGAGTAGCATTGCTAATAGAATGAATGCAAGCCAACAATTTTTTCATCGATCATAAATTAATATGAACTATGTGAGAAAGCGCTATAAGCAATTGTGCATTTACAAATTTTCTGTCCCTCAAAAATGTGCGCGTTAAGAAAATGATCTCTATCACGCAGAAATGCATGCGCACGATCAGCGTTTGTATTTACAGGTATTTTACACGTTTTTGACCAGAAAATGTGTCCCCGGGCCATGGTACCAGTTTTTGATACATTTGCGGGAAAAAATTTTGTTTTCTTAAACGAAAGATAGCTCAAAAATATTTTTGGAGTGATGTTCAAAATCCTTCTTCGACCTTTACCCATCGATTAGAACAGTAAATTTTTTTTCCAAAAATGGGTCAAAAACACTCTTTTAGTAGGGTCGGGGACCGCACCTGTTTATTTTAACATCGCAGAGTTCATGTAAGATATATAGAAAAAAAGTTGCTTCTACTCGTTCATGAATATGGGCTGGTGAAAAGAAACGGATGCATACATTCGTACCTATATGAAAGATGACAAAAAAAAATTCCAACCGTTCATGTGCGCGTTCGAATGAAAATGTTTGAACATTTTGTGGCGATTCATTGCTCTGCTGCGTCAAAGCATTAACTTTTTTTTCAAGCAAATTAAACTTATCGTTTCAATAAAACTGAAAATAAATTTAACGCCTTGACTCAAAAGTTCAAGTACATAAAATTCAATAAATTTATGATTGAGAAGTATGGGCAAGGGCGGATTCACGGGGGGGGAAATGGGGGAAATTTCCCCCCCCAACGGCTTCAAAAATATACTAGAGAGCCTGAAAGTTTTAAAAAACGATGCAGCATCTGAGATGTGTAATTTTTCAGTTTGTTAACTTTTTTCAAACCAAGTTAAAAATTAACAAATTATTTAATCTCATGTTGAATTTTCTACTTTGTACTTTTAGATTCAATTTTTTTTTTAAAAGAATAGATGGCATTGCTACATAATTTCAAATGTGACGAAAAACAGTGTTTTTTGCACATTTCACATTTTACACTGATGTTGACATTTTTATTGTGTACGTTTTGGTTGACTGTGAAATTGCGAGCAAATAATACAATTTTTCGATTTATTGGACTTTAATTAAATTTTAACGCGTTGAGTGAATTTAAAGTGCATTTATTCAAATAAAACGAAAATAAGCTATTTGCATCTGCCAAAATGGTAAGTATAGTGATAATTAACATAATAAATGTAAAAGTTAGGTTAAGTAGTTGTGGCAACTAGATTAAGATTCGACTTTTTTACCCATAAGTGAATTTTTCTCCTATTAAATATCAAAATATTAAAGTTTTAAAATTGCTAAGAAAATGAATTTCACACATAGAAAGAAGCATGTAAGCATAACAAATCGTTTAATGGCAAGTCAGTGGGTTAGTAAGTTCCGAAAAAATGTTTTTTTTTTGTTCAAAAATGGCTAGACAGCGTAAATTTTTTCAAAAATTAACAATTTTTTGTATTAATTACAGCTTAATAAAGTGCAAATAAATTTTTATGATCCGATTTTTAAAACAGAAATATTATTTTATGGAAAAATTTGAATAAAAATTTTTTCTTAAAATATTTTTTGGTTCAAAAATTCCTTGAATCCGGAAATTTTGTCCGAAATGAACAATTTTTTTTAAAATAAAAGCTTACCAATTAAAACCGTTACCAATACCGACTTTTGAAAACAAATCTTAGCTTTATATTACTTAAAGTTAAAACAAAAAAAAAACATTTTTTTCGGCTTAACTTAACTTAAAATAATTAAAACCGAAATGTTTCTTTCGAAATTCAGGCTCCGACAATTTATTGGCATTTTTATTAGCTTTTATTTAAAAAATCATTGTTCATTTCCGACAAGACTTGCGTTCTCTAGCGATTTTTGAACCAAAACTCGATTTGGGACCTCTGTGCAGCGGCATCCAGTATTTTCAGGGCTGCGCACAAGAATTCATTTATTTGATATAGTCCGTATTTGCCTACCACTCTGAAAAAATAAGTTTATAAAGGAAATTTGACGAAGAATTCAGCGATATTTTTTTTAATTTCGTATCGAATAAGTCGTATATTTTTCCAAGGTCAGTAAGCGAAATTCATGTTATTATATGTCATTTTTCAGTCGTCTCGACAGGCTTCAATATCATCGTTTTTGATACCGGCGAAAAGAAAAAAGGAAAATGATGATATTTCTGATGAGCAACACGTTGTAATTGGAGAATATTCCGGCGAAGCACAGCTAGATTATAGTTCTCCCTCAACTTCTTCTGCTTTAAATTTAAATGCAGACAAGGCTATAACGTCAATATTTTCAAGGGACATTGGTGCTTTCATAGGTCAGAAGATCGATGATAATATTAAGAGATCTTTGCTTGAAGAGCCTTGGAGGCCTCCTGAAAACTACAATTTTCCATTTTCCGTTAGAACGGTATCAGGAAAAGAAATAAAAAATTTCGTCGGAACTAAGCATCTAGAACTATATAAAGAATGGCTTGTTTTGTCGCATGTTAGTAGAGGGTTGTTTTGTAAATACTGTCCCTGGTTTACATTAAATAATCTTGGAGGTTATAAAAAAAATATACATTTAGGTTTTTTAGTCACTGAACCTTTAATCAATTTTAAAAAGCTCACTGGAACAACAAGTGTACTTGAAAATCACTGTCGACATACATATCATAAAGACGCAGTGGCTGCAGGAAAAGATTTTTTAAGGAATTACCACAATCCTCAATTCGACATTCGTAACCGTGTTGATGAAAATCATCGTTTGCAAAGTCAAGAGAATAAAGAAAGACTCCTTCCTATAGTAAAAACAATTATTTTATCAGGCAGACAAAATTTTCCACTTCGTGGACATAAAGATGATGGACCTTTATTGACAACATCTCATCTTACTCAAAATGACGGAAACTTTAGAGCATTATTGAGATTTAGAATTGAATCAGGAGATAAAGTTTTGGAAAACCATCTCAAGACAACGTCAGCTAAAGCAACATATATAAGCAAAACCGTCCAGAATCAATTGATCGAATGCTGTAGGATTGAGATATTGGAACAAATTTTGAAACGCCTTGCTACATCAAAGTTTTACGCAATTATCTTCGACGAAACGCCAGATTTGTCAAGCAAAGCTCAGGTATTTATCGCAAAAGCGCAATTTTGTAACCCTTGATGAATAGGGTGAAACTTTACAGAGTTTTCTTAAGTACTTATTTCAAAGTTGTTTTGTATTATTACTATCCCAAAAACACAAATTAAACCATCGAGTCGTGTGCTTCAATAAAAAGGTGATGAAATAGTAATTTATTAATTATTTAAAACTTAAGAAAACTCTATAGTTGCCAGTATAAAAAAATTTCTCCATCCCTCAGATTTCGCTAGTACTTCGATACGTCGACTTTTCTAATGGTAATGATAATCCTTGCATACGAGAAGATTTTGTAGCGTTTGTAGACGCTTTCGGTGAATTGTCAGAAGATACAAATGAAACTGACGATGAAAATGAGGAAACTTTTGAAGATTTGTCTGCGGAAATTGTACCAAGTAATAATAAAAATAGAGCTGAAGCTGTCCATGAAATATCTTTGACTGGCGTGGCTCTTGGACAAGTGGTTCTGAAGGAATTGAAGAGAATGAATTTGGATTTGAAATATTGTACTTCAATAGGAACGGATGCGTGTGCAGTGATGCTTGGTCCAAATCGAGGAGCTGTCAATGAAATAAGAAAAGAAGCAAAAAACGCAGTTGTGACACCATGTTTTTCACATAAGCTAAACAGTAGCATCTCAAAATCTTCTGGAATCCGCTTAATTGAGAAGACTACCAGCGTTATCAAAGAAGTGACCACATTTTTTCAAAATTCATTTCCAAAACGTACTACCGTATTAAGGAAATTTCTCAATCACAAACTCATTCGGTTATGCGAAACAAGATGGGTTGAGCGACATGACGCTGTTCTTGAGTTTGCTACCAGTATTCCTGAAATTGTTGAAGCCTTGTCTGAAATCGGTGATTGGAACAACAAGGACACAGCTGGAAGAGCAGCAATTCTTATGTCCGCTATCTGCAAATTTGACATTTTTATTGGGATTTTTTGCCTTTGCGATATTTTGGCAATTACGCGCTCTCTGAGTGTTCTGCTTCAAGCGAAAAGTATTGATTTGGCTAAAGCGTCGGGGATTGTAGACTTACTTGTTGCAACATTTGATGATCGCAGGAAAAAAGTCGATGAAAAATTCAAATCTATTTTCACCAAAGCAAAATTATTAGCAGAAAAGCTTGATGTTGAAATATCGAAACCAAGAACTTGTGGGCGCCAAACAAAGCGAGATAACTACATGGTGGAGAGCTGTGAAGATTATTATAGAATATCTGTATACATTCCCCTGTTGGATGCCATAATATTTGATTTGAAATCTCGGTTCTCTCGAGAAGTTTTAGATGGTTTCCAGCTGAGCTTGTTAATACCAGACAAAGTATGCGATTTGACATTGTCGGAAGTTGCTGATCTCACAACTTGTTTGACTAACAGATTTAGAAACTTGCTTGGAAGTACAGAAGAGCTATTACATATGAAAATTGACGGAGAAATAAGTCATTGGCAAAGCGCATGGAAAATGGAAAAGGCTATAAAAAAAACAGAATTACCAGGTTCTGCTTTGGGAACCCTTCAGCGCTGCGAAAAGGACGTATATCCAATAATTCACAGCTTGCTGCAGATTTTTTGTGCAATGCCCGTGACGAATGCTAGTGCTGAACGCTCATTCTCTTCACTTCGGCGCATCAAAACATGGCTCAGGACAACAATGCTTCAAAGAAGATTAGTTGGTTTGGCGCTGCTACATATTCACCACGACATCGCAATTCAACCTGAAGATATTGTTGAGAGATTTTCAAAACTTGGAAATCATAAAATTATATTGTAAATGTGTACAAACATTAAAATAAAACTCATTTCATGCATACATATAAAGTAAACTTTTTTTGGACATAGATTTAACATAACCAATTTCCCCCCCAAAATCTTGCCTTGGATCCGCGCCTGAGTATGGGCGAGTAAAAAAAAAGAAAGGCATCACTCATTGAGTTTTATTGAAAATCATGTTCAGTGAGTGATGAATATGAAAGAAATAAATAATAACTTTTTCACTCAAGATATTAAGAGAATGAGCGCTCCTTATTTTTTCCTCATAATTGAGAAATTCAAAATTGAATACTCTTGAATTGAATTGTATTGAGGATGAGGAGTGGAATTCTACTCCTCATTGAGGAGTATTTACGAACTCTGTTAACAAAGCAGTAGTGTTTCTAAGAGAAAATGATGACAATGCTGCAATTAACTCCTATGTTGACTACTAAGCAGATCTTTAGGACATAAGCATCAAGAAATCAGTGCAAGTGAACACGACCACTGGTTCAAAGACGGCTACGGAAATATGTCGAGGTTGCAAAGCATTGTGACCAGTTGTTAAGTTGTGCCCTTAATTGCGTCAAGTGAGGATAAATAAGCATTTGATCCCCTTAATAAAAAACCAATGATCGGAACATAACGGCCAATAAATTTCAGCTCTCCAACAACAAAAGGATTTCGTATTTCTAAACAAACACAAACTTCTCTTCACCGCCTTGTGCTAAACGACTACGTAAATCAGATATGTAAGTATATTGATATTTTGAAAGACAGCTACATTTCTAGCATCCAAAAACTCCAGTTACCTGGCGAGCCTATACTGCTTCCAGACAATGATCCGAAGCACAACTCGGCTTTAGTGAAGAATTGGTTGCTGTATAATGTGAAATCTAAGATGGAACATCCACCGCAATCTCCCGACCTTAATGTTATCGAGCATTTGTGGGACCACTTAAAGAAGAAAGTTAAAATAAGACGTGCAACGTCCAAGTAGACTCTTAAACAAATTTTAATTGAAGAATGGGAAAAAATTACGTCAGATGTTACTCGAAAATTAGCTTTATCAATGCCGTCTCGTCTCTCTGAGGTCATTAAGGCCAAAGGAGGCTATACTGAATACTAAGCATTAATTGTTACGATTTTTAGTAACAACGTATGTACACTTTTGTGACTATTCATTTTAATGAAATTCTCATTTTTTGTTTTTTTATGCCATTTTGCTTTAAGTGAATTGTTTTTTTGTTTGTTTTCTAGTTTATAATGATGGCTTAAATAAAACTGCATCAAAATAACTTAAAAATTGTCATTATTGCGTTAAAGAATCGAAAAAGTGACATCGTATTTTCACTTAGGGGGCGTTCAAGTATTACGTAACGCAATTAGGGGGGAGGGGGGGTCTTGCAAAACGTTACGATGCGTTACGGGGGAGTGGGGGGTTCGAACAACGCGTTACATAACATTGCTTTTGAAGTGAAACTACTTTAGCGGGTGGTTATTTGAAATTAGGTGTGTGTAATGAAACTCTACTCTTTCTTAATGTGTATTTTTATTGAATAGCTACAGCCAAAACATTTTATTAAAATGATAAAAGTTGACAGGATCTAGATAAGCTACAGCAATAAATGATACATCACATTGAAGCACTCAACGAGCAGAATGTCCTTAAACTATCATCATCGAGATTGGTTAATCAAAACCTGAGATATAAGCTTGGAAAGATTTCCTATTTTTACCATTTATTGCTGTAGCTGTTCTAGATCCCATCAACTTTTATCATTTTAATAAAATATGTTCGTCTCATTTTTCGCCATTTTAACATATTTTAAACTTAAGCAAATGTTTATTACATTATGTGTGATTTTTTATTAAATAACAATATGAACAAGTTAAGGTGTTATCTTCAGCCAGGCCGAAACTCACATACCCTACGCTGCACTGAAAGAACATATATTTCAATAAATGTTAAAAAGACGTTGAAGAGGTTGCATAATTCGAAAAAAGTGTGAAGTGCTTAAAAGGTTAACAGAGGTTGAAAAATGTTGGAAAAGTCGTAAATATATGCAAAATGTTAAAAAATGTTGAGAGAGGTTGAAAAAACTCCAAGTCGATCAAAAAGTCGAACAAATAAAGGACAAAGAAATTTCATCACAATATCTTGCAGGGCTTACGAGATATGGTGGTATAAAGGTTAAAATTGAGGGCTGTGCCACGGGAATCTTTGGAAATTTGAAACCTAGCTTAATCCTAATTTAGTTCACATATACACCAAATCACCAAGTTTCATCAAAATCGTTGCATTTTTTTCAAAATGGGATTGTGCAAATATACATAGAGTATGGGCGGTTGGCGTGTCCATAAACCGATTTCATCCATTTTTAATAGCAAGATGCCTGCAAGACGCTGATCAAAAATATATGTACTTTTCCATAACTCCCACGCCTCCTTCTATATGTTACAAACGAAATGACAAAATGAATATACCCTCGGTGTAGGGTATAATAAAGAAAATAAACATCGCATGTATTTCCGGTACTTTTCGCAACATAATTGTGACTTTTAGGTAAATATGGTCACTTGGGTGTTACGTAACGTTTAAGAGGGGGGGGGGGGGGGTAAAGGAAAACGTTACGGTGCGTTACATGGGGGGATGGGGGGTCAAAAATCTTCAAAAATTGCGTTACGTAATACTTGAACGCCCCCTTATGTGGCTGTGTGTATCTAAGACATCACTATTAATGTAGGCGTTAAAATGGGAGTACTGAGGAAAATATCAATGCTGCCAACGAAGAAGTAACTGAATACCCGATTCGATATGGGGCGCTATGGTTCCAGAAATGGAACTGTTAAGTAGTCCCCAATGAACTTCATTTGGGATATTTCGTATGGTAGTGCTAAAAGTCATTAGCTTATTTAGATAAATCGGTACTAATTGCCGAACATATGTATGTTATTACTGACATAAGGCTCATATTGCTTGAGAAAATTGAAACAAAAAACGAAGCACGAAGTCATTTTTAAAAACCAAAAATGTTAGCGTGATTAAAGGTGTAAGCAAAGTCTTAATAAAAATCAATTTAACTCCCCCAACCGCCCAACAAAAGAAAACTTGTGGTACGTAGTTACTTGCTGTGATGTATTAACTTGCCGCCATTCTAGCCTGCACTTTCATAGTTAAAAAACCTCGCACTACCTTCTCTGTACTGCTCTAAATTAAAATTTTTTAAAACACCCAAATACCAACATACGGATCATATTTTAAAAGTTTCTTTTTTTTTTTGAATTCAAAGTATTTTTGCAACTGGATGGCCTTTGATTTTAGTCTGAAATAATTTTCTTAGTTGTTTTTTTTTTTGGCTTTTATATGGTATCTACCGCATGGATATGTTTGAATTTGAAATTTTTTTTTACAATATATTACTCGCAAATATCAAAGCTAAACTTTTGCCAAATTGATTACTTGACTGCTATAGTACATATTTCCTAATTTTTAATCGACTTTCGGTACTTCGTTCACATTTACAAACACATCAGCTATGGAAGCGCACACCCACGCCCCCAGGACGTCACAAACATACATACATATGTTAAATGGGTTTTCCAACATAGCTTTGCATTTAATCTGCAGAATCTCTTGCGCCGCTAAGAAAAACTTTGTTTTCGTTCTAATTGTGTAAAGAAAACTTTTCCTTGTTTTTTCGGAGAAAGTCAAATATGTGCAATATTTTCTTTTTTCATTTTTTACTTTCGACATTTGTTTTTTTTTTAGGGTACTTGTAAGAACATGGGGTGTACATGTTTTTTGCTTGTCGTTGTTGCTGCTGTTCCTTGTTTTGGATATTTAACTTAACATGCTTGTAACGCTTTGTGAAAAGTTAAAAAATTTAAGGTATATGCTTTCTTTTCAGGAGAAATTAGTGGAAAATCATGTTGAAATTGTTTTTGAAAAAGTTTTATATCATAGCACATACAGCAGACCTGTGTTGCTCTTTGACTTGTTAGAATTCTATATATAGAAAAACTTTTTCTCTCCTCGAGATGAGCAATAGAAAGATATAAAATAAATGAAAATCCGTTTAAGGAAATTGCAGCTCCTTAGAAACATTATGAGATTAGCGTAGAAAATTAAAAATTCATTATCTTATTTACTTCGTTAGAATACACTTAAAATCAGAACAATTTCAAAGCTTACCTCTGCATTTAAATATTTTTTTTTATTTTTGGTTTAAGTTGCTTGAGGCTTTAATCTAATGTTATGGTATGTTTAAAAAGTCACTTGCTATTTTTTTTAATAAAAATTTTCACAATTCTATTAAATCCTCCTGTAAACTATCATATTTATTTAAAACTCAAAAGCTTCGGATAAAAGACGAAGTGGTAAACTCTCATGATTATTTAATAGTGTTGTGCCTTACCGATAATCAGAAATATGACACTCTTGTTATAAAAATTACACTAGTTTACAAGAAAAAAGATCTGGTTTCTCATACACTTTTTTCGATGTATTTTGGGGCGTAGATTCCAAA